>VZTV01092537.1:0-11787 GCA_013400875.1 Anhinga rufa | reverse complement strand
AACTACCTCTTCTTGATCAGATGCCCTGTAGCAGACACCTACTACAGTGTTGCCCTGATTTGCCTGCCCCTTAACTTTCATCCACAAGCTTTCAACTCATTCTTCTGTTCCAAGGCAGAGCTCGATAGATTCCAGTTGCTGGCCTGAAAAGCATGAGAGAATCCACAGTGTGTGTGCCTTCTGTATCTGCACAGGACAGTTAACCCCTGCAGACTGCAGAGGATGTAATGTCAAACCATGGGGAAAAAAAAAAGCATAACTACTCGACCCAAACTAGCAGGTAAACTTGATTAGAGAATTGCTACCTCACTACTCTTCTCCTCCTCACATCCCCCCTACTTCCCTCTTTGTCTCCTCCTTCTCAGAGAAAAATATTTTCTGGGGACATCAAATCTATTGCTGTACCATAGCAAATTCTTTACTGAGATCCAGAAAGGTTAGGTTTTACAAGATGTCACTTTTCTGGCATATTGAAGTGCCAGATTTGCATACTACATTCAAGGGGTTTTTTTCCAAAATTAATTATTTACTTTTTTTTTTCTATTTACAGTATAGACGTTTCTTTCCTTCAAGATCTGTTTTAAAGCTTTGCCCCCATGAGGTCAGATTAATAGGCCTGCGCTTGTCTAGGTGACTCTCTCCTCCCTTCTGTGTTTTAGTCACATGGTCCCTTTTCTCCTTATGAGACATTCAGACATACGGTTTCACATACCTGTTCTGCCTGAATTTTGGAACCACAGTTATCCCACCCCCCTTGACTGGAGCCCATTAATTTTCCTGAGCTTTGTTCCCCCGTTGGTTGGTTAGTTGCCATTTCCATACCCTCAGTAAGACTCCAGACTTTGCCCTGTTGCTAGATCATCATCAGTTTATCCAACACAGATTATAGTTCATCTTCAAGGCACAGGAGCCTTTCTCTTTCCTACATTTTTTTCTACATGAAGAACTTTCTGGTATTTATCTCAAGCTCCTTTCATTTTTTTTACTTTATTCCTACATATTCTGCCTTCTAAGACACAACTTTCTTTGCTGATATCTCTTTTTCCTCCTGTCCTTGTATTACCTACCAACATCTTTTCTGTGATGATTACCCTTTTTTTTCTTTCATTTGGGATAGAAGTTCTAGGTAGCTTTCACATCTTAAACTTTAAAAACTCTACACCTCCTCCACATTTCAACCCCTTGGCTCCTCAATCCAGATTACTTCAGTAATTAATTCATGTAGTTTATAAAAATTTTCCCCTTCAAAATCAGGATCCTTAACTACAGTCCTGCTTCTATTTATTCTTCTATGTAGTGTAAACACAGTAGACTTGTACTTGTTTCAGAGTAGACTTGCACTTGTAACAGAGCAGTGGCACAGGCTGCCCAGAGAGGTTGTGGAGTCTCCTTCCCTGGAGACATTCAAACCCTACCTGGACGTGGTCCTGTGCCCCCTGCTCTAGGTGTGCCTGCTCACACAGGGGGGTTGGACAAGATGATCTCTGGAGGTTCCTTCCACCCCCTCCCATTCTGTGATTCTGTGTTTCAAAGTTTATTTTATTTTTTTTCTTCCACAGAAGCCATGGTGCTTGTCAAAACTAAGTCTAAAATAGGATTGGTTGAGAAGTCATTTGGTGAAAAGGTATTTCATCTACCATGTTTATAGGTACCTTGAGAAATAGGTCCCTACTTCTGCATGCCTTCCTCCAACTGACATCTAGGAAGTCTAAGTCTCCCATAAAGACATAATTTCCAGTCATTATTTATTTCTCTAATTATGCTATAGAGACCTCTGTTCGTGTCTAGAATGATAAAGATGAACTAAGGGCTACAGCAGCCATCTGGAATGATCTCTACAGGTTGTCTTTTAACTAACTTTTCCCAAAGTAATTTCGACACAGACAAATTTTGCATTAGGGCAGCAATAAATACTAGTAATCACTTTTTTTTCCGAGGGAGAATTTATGACACACTGGTTTTTTGAGAAAGTCAGTATACGATATTTCCAGCTCACTCCCAAAGCAATTGCATTGCACAAACCCCAGGGTTGCCGGACTCCTGGCTGCCCTAACACTGGGATACCTCAAAAAAAGCAGCTGCCTGTGAACTGGGAAGCCTTGGGGCTGGGTAGCCTGAAGGGGCAGCAGCCTGAGGACTCAGGAGGCTTGGGGAGGGGGACCAGAAAGGTCTGATCCTCCACCAGCCTGGCAGGAGGTGAGGGGAGGAAGCCAGAGAGCTGCTAGCCCACCATACAGACAAGGTGGGAGCTGGCTCTGCTGGGGCAGGGGGAGACTTGGGGAGGGGAGAAAACAGAATTTATTCCCTTCTATTTTTGGTGGTGTAGCTTTTGTCCACCTTAAGAGGTGACTTTACCCACTTTGTTATTTACTCCCACACCAGTGGTCTGACCAACCTAGCGGAGACCGGAGGGTTGGCTGATGGGGGCAGTGGGGATGGGGCAGCAGTCCCCCAGCTAGGCTGCCCCTGGGACTTCTGTGAAGCTGATGCACCCTGGGGACAGCATCGTCACCCCGCACAAGCAGCATTTTCTAACTGAGCATGGCGCCATCCAAAAACTTTTGGCAAGCTCTTGTCTGCAAGTGCGCTACCAGCTCCAGTTACCAACAAAATATTTAAATCTTTCACAAGCATTAAAAATGTGAAGCAAGACCAACATTTCAGCCACCAAATGAGTAATACCTCTGAAGCAGACTCAACAAGAAGCTTGTGGGAATTTTTGTCTAGCTTTATTTACTACTACAAATTGCTTACCAGACCTAGCCTGTTCAGACTGTGGTGCTTGTTACACTAACAGAAAAAAAGCTGAATT
Source organism: Anhinga rufa (assembly GCA_013400875.1). NCBI lineage: Eukaryota > Metazoa > Chordata > Aves > Suliformes > Anhingidae > Anhinga > Anhinga rufa. Next base: position 8,975 of record VZTV01092537.1, on the reverse strand, counting down.
CTGGGAGTTTTTTTTTGTTGTGGAGTACTCTCACTCACTTTCACTAACACAATACAAAAATGATGCCTGGGATTACAACAGCATGATGGAAACTTTCTACTACACTTCAGCGAACCTCAAGGTATGCGCTACAGATATTGTGTGCATTTCCAGGAACCCTGTCAAAATTGATCCCATGAAAAAAAACAAGACAATTAGGAAGAAAATTGCTTCATCAACTTCTTCCATTACTCATACCATAGGGCAGATGTAAGAACAAAACCAAAAGCGTAATTTTCAAAAGTCTTTTGAAAAATTGGCTCGATTTCCTACCTTGTCACTTCCATGAGCCACACAAAGAATTAGCAGTCTGATCTTTTGAGAAGCAAAACACCACCTAAAGTAGCGACACGGTTCAGGATTAGGTCCAAACACTGAATTGTTTAATTCAGGAACAAACCACATTGTACTTTGCTTGTGCATCTGCAAACAGAATAGGATATGATGAAACAGAAAACTCTCCTTGTGGTTTTGTGTACATCATCCTTGCCACTTTCATAATTAGAGGACATAGGCTACCATTAAAGTCAATTGCAAAGTTCCCATTGACTTCAGTAGATGTAAACCAGGCATTAATATTATGCTTTTCAGTTTTCTTGAGGTTTAAACACCTAATAAAATAAATTTACAGATGAACTAGTAAATGTACACTTACAAAGAAACCTCCTAAGGAGTCCCTGAAGCCATATTTTTAAATGCTGCTATTCATTCAGTTTATATCAGACAGATTGATTAAGGGACTGTCAAACAAGGGTGCGTAGATCAAGAACAGCAATAAGAAATGCTGAAAATATACTCCAGAAATATAATTCCAAAAATATAATTTGACATATTTGACAAAACAGACTTAGAAGAGGGTTTTATATTATGCGACATATTTCATGAGCTCAGAAAACCTTATCTATTTATTTATCTGCCTATCCATTTCAGTGATCTGTAAATGAAAAAATGTACAGTATATGCAGCAAGTTTTTTTCCAGGAACCCTTTCAAAACCACTCATACAAAAATGCAAGACAAGCTAATTGAGAAAGAGAGAAAAAGCAAAGGGGGAGAGAGAGTCTAACTGATGAGAAGTCAGAAATACTACCATCCGGAGCTGACATTTTCTTCTGTAGAGCTATGTGCCCATTGGGCATAATTTTTGATCTTGCAGACTTTCCACATGTAAAACTCCAATTGACTTCAGTGCAAATGAATGAACTGCAGGATTTAATTAAGCCTGCTGAGGTTTGAAAAACAATCTCATATGCTGCCTGAACATTTCCATGAATTTCAGAGATTTTCAAGATAGTTTGCCTAATTCATTGCCAAATAATCATTTATAAATAATTACAAGTAAAACATGTAAATATAAATGGAAGGTGAACATTAAATGATAAACAGATATAAGGAACTAACAATTACCTAACCTGACTTGATGAAGGCTTTAATAAATGGAACGTCATACATGACATTACCAAAGAAAGTTGTGATTGATGGATGACATTTGCACAATCATCTTGTTCCAGATATTACTGGCACAAGCAGAAAGGCTCTTTTGGCAATCCTGGGAAAGTTTGCCCGTTACCACACAGGAGCGCAGTAGAAGAAGTAGGGATACTGTCCAGCTCTCTAGAGCAGAATTCAACTACCTTAACCTGAAGACCTTGTCTTCTTTTTCTACCATGTCCTGTTTCATTCAGAAAATACCTTGCACCTTCTCAACAAGTGAGCTACAGTTCTGCAGTTACCATCCACCAGTTCTCCTCAGTGCTGCTTCATCTCAGAGCAGAACCATGCTAGATACAGGGGTGAAGCCATATGAGAAAAAACACAGCGCAATCACACAACTAGAGTCAGTGTTTCAAAGCAAATACACGTTGGAAGCACACTGAGGCTGCAGAGATCATTCTGATATTCTTAATTTTAGGATACTTGTCCATGCAGCTTGAATGTTATCTTAATGAGGTGTTTTGCATACACTTGTTTTTAAAAACAAACTAATAAAGGCTATTCCCACGGTGTGCATCACACCCACAAAGACCCATCAACAAGGATAGTGCCTTCAGGCCCACACAGACTAATAGAGAAACGGACAGCAAAGAATCACAGAATCGTGGACTAACTTAGGTTGGGAAGGACCTCAGGAGGTCATGTGGTCCCACCCCCTGCTCTAAGCAGGACTAATTTCAACATTAGATGTGGTTGCTCAGGGCCTTGTTGTGGTTGTCCAACTCTCTATGTGTATTTAGGCTAGTGGCAAAGAGAAACTATACTGGAGGCTTGCCAACAGCATACGAATGATAAAATTTGGGAGCCCTGAGCTGAATTCAGCTCAGGAGGGGACAGGCTTCCTACTCTCAGTTCCACTGCGTAGCATTGCTGCAGCTCAAAGTAATGCCCAGGGACAATATGACAGGGGTTGCCTCTGGTTTGGCCTCTGTTGCACCCAGCTAGTGACTGCTCAGTCATTCTGTGAAGACAGCGTGTGGAAAATCTGATCACGGGAAGGAGCTGTGCGAGGTGGAGAAGATGAAATCTCGGGAAATATTTGCTGTTAGGCTTTAGTAAATCTCTGTGGAATATTTGGTAACCATGTTTTTTTCCATGTCTTGAAACAGTTGACCAAATTTGAAAGGCTTTGTGAGAACGGCAAAAGGCACATACCTGATTCAAAGGCAGAGAAAGGTCTGCCTTTGGTCTAAAACCTTCTAAAATACAGGGGTCCGATTTTTTTTTAAATAAGCAGAAACACATATTTTTACTAGCCTTCTTCTTATAAATAGTTCAATCACTTTTCAATTCAAAAATCTAAAAAAAAAAATAAACAACCTAGAAGTTTTGGATTATTTGGATAAAAGTAAATTTAGCCTAAATACATTTAAGTTCAGCAAAGCTCTGAAAAAAATGAAGACAGAATCTTACAACAGGAAGCATTAGGAAAACTTCCTCACGGGCAGAGCTGCCCGTCCTGTCGGTAATATTGTTTGTTAAGCATTTTGGAATCCGTAGAAGTGAACAGAACCACATAACTGAAGCTGCTGGATTGCATTTCTCTACTCTCCATTTCTGCTGCAGTATCTTACTGTTAATTATTGTTATAAACCGCAGCTGGCTGGTGGGAGCACCAGTCAAGTATGTTTTCCCCTGGAAATAATCTGCAGGAAAAGAAAAAATTCTGAATATGCATTGCATCAGGATTAAAGACGAATTTTGAAGTTTGCTTCCAGAGAAAGTGCCGCTGCATTCAAACCCTATTAATGTGCAGGGGAGGGAGTGCCAAAGGACGAGAGCACTCCACAAATACAGCTGCAATTCCATGAAGTCAGAGCAAGCAGCTCCTTGCCCACAAGATGAGGTAAGTAAGGGATGTAGTGTAACAGCCCACATAACACGAACAGATCTTGCAGCTCTAACTATCTGGGCCATGAGGCCCCAAAACTAACAATATTAAACATATCATACATATAGCTTTTGTATTCAGCTTGGATTTTATTTGTGGATTTTATTTGACAGTTCTAAATCCTGATTTTTTTAAAAGTAATCTTTCTACCCTCGTAATTATTAGAGGGTTGGTTTTTTCTGAGCTTCCTGTATGCAACATCACTAGCTGGTAAGGGATAACTGACGAATTCTCCATCCTGTCGTACTCAGCAGAAAGTTTGCTACTGATTTCAGAGGAGCAAGATTTTCACCCCACAGGAAATCAAGGTAAATGGGAAATAATACTCATTTCATCCAATTAAATAGTAAAGCTCACACGTTTTCAGGACCTCAGTCCGCAGACATTTCCTTTTTCTGTCAGAAAAATACAGTTGGGAGGATATGTAACATAAAGTACAAAAAAGGTGCTGTAACACAGAGTGAGACAAGGGGGCCAAAGCTGTAAATTCCTTCCATCGACATGGTAATCTGTATTTGTAAAAGGCCAATACTGAGCAGGCAGTGAAAACAGAAACACATAACCACATCACATCATTCCACTGCCAGAAACATTCATACTAATTTCCATCATCAAACACACAGTATGATTACTTAAAGGTTTTTTTAACCAATCCTACTTATAAAAACAAAATCTTCTAGATGGTATAACTTCACATTTTCATATTCTGTAATGTGAATATACATCAAATTGGCAACAATCTGTACCTTGTGTACAAGCCTCCTTCAGGGTCATTAACACGGAATCAACTCCTTGCAGTAAGTAAACACTTCTTTTTCTTGGTTTTTATGTTAAAAATTGAAAATTAATCTTGCAAGTCATTTTGAACCAGCAAAACAGGATTGACAAAGCAAGCACTGTAGTCTGATATCTTTTATTAGGCCAACTTAGAGTTCAAAAATATGCAAGCCTCCTTGACCACACACAAGTTCATGTATGCAGAACTCCAGGCTGGACCCATAAAATATATTAAACTACTTACTTTGTCACTACAGAAAGAGATATATATATATAGTATATATGTATATAATGTACATGCATACACATTTGAAAGGCTTCAGAATAAACTGTTCATTGATACAGGTTTAAAATAACAACTCTGAAGGACTTCTGTGGGTTAGCATGTAATCTTGATATATATCACTGGGTTTAATAAAGAAAATTTAGCAGCACACAAAACAGATCCTGCTTCAGATTTCTAATGAGGTCTGATTCCTATGAAAAAACTCATAACTCTTAGTAATAGCATTAGCAACCATAGGTTCTTTGCTGCTAATAATAATAATAATAATACCTAGCAAAGATACAGAACTGTGTTTCACATCAAGTGTTCTACAAGGAACAATACAGAGGGTCGCTAACCTTGTAATAGCTATGATGCTTCGGGACACTTCATGAAGGTAAAACCCACTCCAAATGAATATGTCTCTTCTGCACAAGAATTCAAATGTTTCTAATGTTGCTATGTGTCCACAATAAGGTGTGTGCATAACCTGCTTACCTCTGCTTTCCCTCCCACAAGCATGCAAACAGATCACCACCCAGTTCTTCAGCAGCTCTCAGTCCACACGATAAGCCTTCCACCCAGGAAACAGAAAGGCTGGTTGTGGTAGCTACAAAGAACGTGTGGAAGAATTACAGTGACAAAGGCAAACACCCTTCTTTCTTCAAGTTCTGGCACCCGTGAAACTCTTTCCGGGAGCTTCCTAAGGAGTGCAGTCAGTCACACCGGTAAATGCGAGCTACTCATTGGAACAAAGACTGAAGAATCAGCGTCCTTCAAGCCTTTGTGCTACCAGCATGAGTACTGCTTGGTAAATGTGAGTATCAGTGATTGTGTGGTGTCTCTACAGCCCTCAGCTACTGGAACTCTGCCAGCACATGCTGTGGCAGTACCTTGTGCTCTAGTTGTATATGCCTTGAGATGGGTTGGTGGATCTAACCTGATAACATCAAATGTGGCTCTGATAAAGTCTGCTAACTCATTTCAAACGAGTTTGAAGTTGATGCTGCATCTTAGATTTGATCCTGAACAACAAAGGCTGTTCGAGACCAAAGAGCACCACAGATCTGCAGAAGAGCTTTGTCTGGCTAAGGCAGTACGTTCAAGAAGGATCAACATTTTGATCCTTCTACCAGTGAACTGGGTCATGGGAAAAAATATTGGTAAGTGGATATACTGATTAATAAGAAATCTGAAACCACCTTTAGAATAAATTTAAGATGTGGCCTCAGTGTTATCCTATCCACCTGAAAATAATATGGAGGATTAGACATAAAAGCTAGAACTTTATTTATCCCTGAGCTGAGGTAATGGCTACTAAAAATGTGGATTTCATTGACAGATGATTTAGTGAACATGATGACAGACACTTAAACGTGGCTCCATTAAAGATAAAAGCAACATGCTTAAATCTCATGAGGAGGGTTTTTTCCTTATTGGTAGAGAATGTATGTCAAGACCTTTAGAAACCTAGGAATCACATAATGAGAAAATAACAAAGAATCAGCACTCGTAAGTGTCTGGCTGAAGTTCCCACTAAACGGGCTTTGATAGATCATTTTTTCCTGACAACAAAGACACCAGAAGGATTGGCTGGATTGTAGCTCCTCACTGTAACTTGTGATGAAAAATACTTCCTGTAGCCAAATGGAAAGTCAAGGAGAGGACTTCCTCCCTAGAAATATGAGGTTTTGCCCTTCGATATCATCTGAGAACATCAACACCAATCAGGGGCAGAAGGAGGAGATATAGTATCAGACAAAAATACTGGGACATGCCTTGAAGATGACAGTTTTGTCTGTGACTGGGAAGATACCGAAGATCTAAAAACTAAAATTAGTTTTGCTTTTGCTTCTGAGAGTTTAACCTCCACTGCCTGTTGCAGTGCCAGATGCAATGCACTGGCTCAGTCAGTCTCAGTGTTTTGTGTCCTTTTCTTGTTTGGTATCAATGAGGGTGACTGAACGGCTAGCGAAGAGCTGTCCTCCCTTTCTCTGTGGGCCTCTGTGACAGCAGACTGCTGCTACAGTACTGGTCTTCTGGAAACACTGGCCTTGCATGCAGCTGGTGACAGTGGGTGGCCTCAGCCCTCTCATTAACAGGCCATTAGAGGAGAGAAACAGATACTTCTCACATGTGGTTCTTCTCATCATGAAGGAAATGTCAAAAACAGGTCAGATGAATAATTCCCCAGAATTACTTGTTCCTCTCCATTAACCATAAACGTCACGTAAGGTAACATGCTTAGATAAAAACATCCATATTGCAGACATCTACATTTAGGTTAGAAGAACCCCACCCTAGACATCTGCATTTCAGAAGAGGAAAACTTCAGTGCCTTATGGCACAGACACACCTAGGAGGTGATATTATCATCACGGTCTTCCACAGTACAAAAACTAACAATTTTGACTCCCAAGTCTTCTCTGGGCATTCACAATGAATGGCAAACTGTACAGCTGGAAGGAATGTGACCTGTTTCTCAAGAGCAGAACATAGATTATGGCCACCATGTCATACTTCTTTCACAAATGGCTTAAAGCCTGGGAATTTCATAAAGCTGACTGTTACAAGAAATGGCACATATATTAACTACTATTTTATTTATTTGCCAACATACACAGAGAAACACCTCCTGTAAAAAAAAAAAATAATAAAGCAACTATGAAGTATGGTAGTAACAAACTATCTCTAACTAATAAATCCAGATAAACACTAGGACTGATCTACTTCTTTGCCAAGGAACCAAAAGGCAGAGATTTGCAGAGTTTGGGGCTGCTTTTCACTCTTGGATGGAGTCCTGTGCAGAGAAAGTATATGTTCTGCAGTTTAACAGAATCAGAGAAAAATAAGCTTTTTATCTTGCTTTGTAACAAGATTCCTCCATAATATTTTCATAATTAAAAACTAGGAGTAGGCAGGTGAGAGGCAGAGCTGTTCCATGTGAACAAAGAGATGAGAAAGGAAGGCGTAATTGGGGCTCCTACTTCCAGTTCCTACTGCACAAGCTATAAAATTGCTGTGATGTCTTTCTTGGAGAGCTTTATTATGTTATTTCATATTGTCTTCCAAGCTAGAGTAGGCCTACAGACCTCCCTTGATATGTTTACACTGAATTAACATTAGTTAATGATGAAGAGTACAATGAATGTCAGCTGACCAAATGTCAGCATATATCTGCATAAGAGATATCTGCATAAGAGATGAATTGCCTCTAAGCTCCATTGATGGTATTGACTAGTTTGACTACAAAGAGCATTTAGACACCCAACTCACATGTTGATACCTACATTTACCCCAAAGGTAAGCATCTAAAATCTCTCCCAGGCCTCAGAACTCTCACTGGCAGATAGATGAATATTCCAGACTAGCTTAGTAGTGAACTAAATGATCTTAACAAAATGGAGAAATGGTCTGAAAACAATAGGAGGCAATTCTACTGAGACAACAATAAAGCTCTACACTTAGGCAGCACATGAAGGATGGGGGATGATAGGCTATGGAGCAGTTCTGAGAAAAATACCCTAGGATTATAGCTGAATAAACTGCAGATTAACCAACAGTGTCATTTTGCTATGAAAAAAAGCGGTCATAATATCATGGGATGTACACCTGTCAAGGCATGCGAAGGAATCCTTCCGTTCTGTTTGGCACAGGTAATATCACATCCACTTTTGGGCATTGCACGTCAGGAAAGATGGAAAATAAAAGTAAAGTTAGAAGAATGGTGGAGACAAGGAAAAATAAATTATTCTCAAGCCATTTCAAGATCCAGAAGAGGTAGCAATGGGGATCTTAACTTGCATCAAGAGAGATTCAGGTTACAGATCAGGCTTGTACATATAACTTGCATATGACATAAAGGACAGTTTTCTAAAATTATTAAACGCTGGAGTGAACCACCTTGAAAGATTCTGAAATCACCATTCTTGGAGGTCTTGGAAAGCAGGTTAGTCAAATATCTGTTAAGGAGAACATAGGTATATTTACTTTTGCCCTGATCAAAGGGAAGGAGTGGATGACCCCCCTGATAGATACATAGATCTGAAAAAACATACAACTTGCCTTTGACTACAACAGTGTGCCATATCCAGAATTAGGATATACTGACGTATCCCATTCCTTCAAATAACACCAGCCAGTAATATTGACCTATTTATTCTTAAGACAAAAAAATTCTCTTTTAAATAGATGCATTTTAAAAAGAGATCATAGAATCACAGAATAGTTTGGGTCAGAAGGGACCTTTAAAAATCATCTAGTCCAAACCCCCTGCCACAGGCAGGGACACCTTCCACTGGATCAGGTTGCTCAAAGCCCCATCCAACCTGACCTTGAACAGTTCCAGGGATGGGGCTTCCACAACCTCTCTGGGCAACCTGTTCCAGTGCCTCTCCATCCTCATCATAAAAAGTTTCTTCCTTATGTCCAGTCTAAATCCACCCTCTTTCAGTTTAAAATTGTTAGTCCTGTCACTACAGGCTCAAGTAAAAAGTCTCTCTGTCTTTCT
>VZTV01092533.1:0-10227 GCA_013400875.1 Anhinga rufa | reverse complement strand
ACTTGTGGCAATCTACTACCTGTCCTGAAGCCTCCTTCTTTATCGACTCCGTCTGGGTGGATGCATCAGACATCTCTGGGGCTTTTGCCATGGGGACACTGGTTTTAGCTCTGAGGCGAGTGCTCACCATTTTGGCAGAGACCTAGAGCACTTCCCTGGACTGTGGTCCTACTAGCGGGATGCAGCACCCTCCCTGCGCAAACTGCCGCACCATGCCCTGGTTGCTCGCGTTCCCTGGAGCCGTTTATATCTCCCATGGTTGCTCGTGGCAATGCCCAGGCCTCGTCAGCCTTGCACCCGAGAGCTACTGGGACCTGTTGGGCTGCTCTGCTCTGCATCCGGCTTCCCTGGCTCCGAGAACCCCCTTGTCCCCCTGAGTCTAGCGCCCAGCCGTGGAACTTACTGTTGCTGCTTCTGTGTTCATCGCCAACTGACTGAGCTGACGGTTACAATGGAATTTAATACACTGCTGAGATATGGGCTAGATTTATGCACAACTAAACTTTCTTCTGGTTTCAGAATTTTTTCAGGTTTCTTTTCAGCACAATTTCATTCTTACCCCCTTGTGGTGGTATGTCCTGCTGAGTGCAATATTCTTGCAAAGCTCCTGTTTTCCCTTTCACTTGCTCATATATATCCTCAGATTAACAAGGACGTATGTTTGTCTACAATTTTTACTTTCCCTGTTGAAAATGTTTATGCTCCCTGTGTGGAGCAGAGCAGCAGCTCCTCACTGCCACTGAGTCTGCAGAGGACAGGAAAGAGAGGTAAAAACAGTGGGTTTTCTGCTGTCTACCTTCAGTACTAACACTCAGTGTGAACCTCCAAATTTTTCATCCAATATCTCTTCTCAGATGGCTGTCAAAAGCCCTACCTAAGATTGATCAGTCTTAGAAGACTAAAAATTGGACTGAAAATTGGGTGAATATCTGGAGACCCTAGGGGACATGGGAGGAGATGCCAAAAGATTACATTATTTCACAGCAATTTTCTTCCATGCAACAAAAGAAGACAGGATGAGAAGAGGAGGTTTCCCTTAACATCTTTTTGTTCCTCCCTCAAAAATATCCATACACTGCCCCCCCATCATCTTAAAGTTTCATAAATGCGCTTTTGCCACTTCTGACTTTTGTACACTTTCTGGTCTTTTGCTCTCTGTCTCCCCTCACTCCCAATTATGTACTCATATAAAATCTTGTTCTTCAGCTTTCCCTTCCTCGTCCTCATTCAGTCTGTCCCCAGATTTCCATTTATCCTTTCCTAGGTTCCCTTCTCTAGTCTTCGACCCAGCAATCAATCTCCCTTCCATTGACTAAATACCTATTAGGGGGTTTACAATTGTGATTGCAGACATTTGAGGAAGATGTATGGTTGTCAAGACAATTCAGACCAAAGAAAGACATTGATCACTGTGAAACTTCCTCTAAACACACACAGAAAAACCTGAAACTAAGCTGAGATCATTCCACTCATTTGTAATGATTGAAAGAAGTTTTAAGAGGTACAAAGTAGGGGATGATTTCCAATAGAAAGAAATGCTTAACACTGTTTCTAATGCTGGGTTTCTGCAGGCAGCACCAGATAAACTGAACAACCTACAGAAATAATTTCTTGAGGGAAACGAAATTTTGCAAGCATTTCTAACCATGCCTAAGCAGGACACAGTGCAACAGCATTTCAGTTTTATGATACTTACTAGGTTTGCACTTAAAAGACTTCCTTCACTCGGATGATTTCAGACAGGCAGCCATGGAACATTATTCTAATGAGAAGGGGAATTAAAGCAGAAGTATACTACTCCATCCTTTGGTCTAAAAGAAAATCCTAAATTCCTGCTGTGACACTGATCTGACGTCTCAATTATAGAAACAAACAACATTGGGGTTAAAGGACAGGATCCTTCTTAATCTGTGTTTATTGACAAGATCATGAAAGAAATAGAAATCAGGGGAAAACTACATTATTTATTTGCTTTTAATTACTAGCATGAAACACAATACAGTATAATGATTTTGCAAAGGTTTTAGATGGCCTCTTGCTAAGGATAGTATTTTAAGCATTCTACAAAGGCTTAAACAAATGAACAGAATTATTAAATAATGAGATATGCATAGATTTAAAAAAATTATTAACTATATTTTAGAGAGCCATTAGTAAATGAGAGAGTGTGACATCTTGATCTAATTCCTCAAAAAAAAAAATTCCTCTGTAGGCCAAATTTGCCTTTTAGACTGTATGTCTCCTACAACACAGTGTGGTTTGTCCTCTTGAAGAGGGTGGTTAGGCTACACAGAATGATGGTTTGTGAAAGTCATCCTGTTCTGGAACATAAAATGCAGAGGGCAAAAGGAAAGCGCAAGAACTGAATCACCTGTGAAACAGGGCAGAGCAAAATCACGAACTCAAACCCCAGTGCTACCTTGTTTTTTTTGAGGGGAACATTATTTGGCAGATTGCTTTATAAAAATAGGCACAGACAAAACCCCTGATCAATTTTTTTGCTGGACATGCTTTCATTGTGTAGAAATTCCTTGTTCTTTCTTTAAAAATGTATGAACTTGCTGCTAAAACCACAGAAAATAATACAAATTAAAGCAATCATTGTCTGTGCCTTGCAGAGCCACTGGGCACTCTGCCTTAGGGGGTTTGCCAGGAAAGGAGCAAATTAAGTGTCTTGATTAATTGGGATCTTAAAGGTGAGATGGAACAGAGATGTCTAACAGACAGATACATGTGGATACAATAGGAAAAGAAAATGCAGCCACGTGAATAACTATCCCTTCTGGATGTTAAAGTATCTCTGCTTGGGTTTCAAAGGGTTTGTCAGGTGGATGTGTCTGATCTTTGGCTACCAACTGTGATCCAACACCCCTTGAAGGTGGAGCCATTGTTTTTACCAGATATTTTCACAAAAGAATAAACTTTCTGAAAGGAAAGGAAGTGATAGTAATAAGACTGTTTCTGAAATGTTTTGGGTTGCTGTAAATTCTGCATAAAAGTGTAAAGGGGTGAATTTTTGATAGGAAAAAAAAAAAGAGCACAGTTTCTGTTATATTGCTGAGTTCCTTCTTCTTGACTCAGCAGAGAATGCAGGTTAACACTGAGAGATTTCAACACTCACCTCCCTCTGGTCATTACTTAAATAAATCATCTCTCTGGATATATTGAAAAAACAAGTTTCATTGTTGTTTCATTGAATCTTGCATTATTACAGCTGCCACAATCCATTTTCATGCTAGGAAGCTGCTCACAGCATGACTGTGCTGTGGCCTCTGCTGGATGATGCGCACTGCCAGGCACATCCTCCAAAGGGTATTTTCTTTGTTTGCCACAGGAAAACATTGGCACAAAAGGACTGAACGCAATATGTTGGGTTTCCTAAGCAATTTGTCTGTTCCTTGCTTTCCTCACTGAGGTTTAAACTCCCCCTAGTGAGTTTTGAAGTAATCTGCGGGAATTAGTCATCGATGGAAGGGTTTTCTCTTTGGGTTTTGTTAAACGGGGGGAATTGATCTGCAAGTCACTCCCCTCTGTTCCAGTGTGTGGAATTGGGAACTTCATACTGAGACAAAGCAATTTTATTTTTGCTTACAGAGGGATGGAGGGTGGGAGTGGGGACAGCACCTCTGCATGTTTTTGTCTTGGCTGTTGCTGGAGAAGTTGACACTGCACCTGATCACTTTCCCACCTCAGGACTTCTCTGTGTCCCGCAGGACTCTCTCCAGCTGCCACTAGGTCCCCGCTGGCTTTCTGTCCCAGCCACTGAGACTACCCAGCCCAGTTCTGTCTGCAAATCAAGAAAAAAGGAGTAGGGTTTTACACGGTTTTCACTGAAGTTTTCTTGCTACCTTTCATGGCAATGCGATGAAGGATATGGTTCAGAAATATTCAGTGCATTATTAGTGATCTCAAGGCATGTGACACTTTGAAATGAAGCCTAAAGTTAAATAGATCAAAAGAAATTTCAGTGAAATTTTAAAAATTTGACAGGCTGTCCCCAAATATTATTCTCCCCTTCTTTTAAGTTGGGAAATTACTCCTTTACTGAATCTTGAAATCTTCTGCAAACATCTTGCTGTAGAGCAAACTTTGCTATTTCTTCCTCCATGCCATTGGTGGTTGTAATTGTGCAGCACCTTAGCAGGTGCCAATTTCATGTGCCCAGGAAAAAAGAATAAGAGAAAAACAGAGAATAATTCATGGTCTCAGTAGAGGAAACAGTCTCAGAAACAGCTTGCTAGGGGATGACTGTCATGGACTACCAGCCTATGTCGTACATATTTCAGATCCATCAATATTTTCCTTTACAGAGGCACCAGCGTGGGAGTGCTGAAAGAAAGAGGAAATAAACAGGCTGTGTTAGTTTGTCTGGCTTCCTGGAAAGTGCTAAATTGCTCAAATGCTGCTGGGGCCTTCACTGAACATACAGCTCTGGGGAATCAGCCCAGCCTGTCTCACTGATGGACTGTCTCTCTGGGCTTTGTAGCCCTCATTTTATAAATATAGTGTAACAACATTGGCACCCTTGACCAGGTGCCCCAGAACCCTTAGGTGGTTTTTTACATTACATGATGTTTCTTTATTTGAGATTAATTACGGAGTATTTAATTGGTCTTCTAGTTTTCTGTCTTTAAGATACAATGACCGATTATTTTTTTCTACAGCTTTTTCCCCAAACCATGAGAATTATTGTCCGTACTTTGTAAGAGAGTGAATCACATGAAATTCACATGACTCCTCGAGGTGAGGTTTTATGAAAATCACCAAGTTACTCTGAGAATCATTAGTGTTATGAGCTTTGACAGGACCAGTCTCCATAATCTTGTCAGTAAATTTAAGTCCAGGTCTAAGGTCAAGCAAGCTAAACAAGCACCTTAGGCAGGGGCCTGCAGAGGTTTATAAAACAGTTACTGCCTACTCAGACAATGTCAGTGCTGTGGAAAGCTGGGCTGATGGCTGATGTCTAGGCATGTGGCAATCCTGGGAAAAGCTGGCAGTTGCCTGAGGGTGAATCATCCCCCAGTTGTGTTAAATGAGAGTAGGGCTTAGCCAGTGTGATAGAGACAAATAGAAACTAGGAAAATAGATGTCATAGAGTAGCTGAGGAGGACACTGGATAAGATTTGTGTGCGTGGGGAGCTAACCACAGAAAGCGCAAGTGGGAGGATGTTTAAGTACATAGGGAACTAACCACAGGAGCGCAAGTAGGAAGTTGAGCAACTGAAGGACTAAGCAAGCTGTAAACAGAAAACTCGTATACGCAAGAACATCAGGACATCCAGCGGACACGATAAGGAAGATTATCAACCATTATCTGAGGACCTCTGCAACTACCAGAAGAAGGTGCTGTGCAAGCGCAGTATGGAATTGTTTATGATAATGATTACCCGGAACTAATTTGAATACTGAGCGGATAGGTAATGAATATGTATAGGCATATTGCAAAATCTAATGGATATGTAACAACTTGACTATAAAGCCAAGAAAGCAAGCAGGCTCAGGTGCGCATGATTTGGTGAGGTAAACTCCCTGTGTCGCCTAGCGCTGAATAAACATACCTACTTTACAATCTTGTTGATTGTGGAGTTTATTTCCGCACGTCAAGTGCATCCTCATCTGAACCCCCCTGACATCTATGAATCCTGCAGCTACTCTACTAGCTGTACCTTGTCTTTCTCTCAGTTAATCTAAGCTGCACAGACAAGCCATATCAATCAAACTATTCTCTTAAGCTGATTTGCTTCCAGCCACATGGCAAAGGTAAGGTATCATCATCTTCCTACAGTAACCAAGCCTCCCTGCTAGGACACAGAGGATAAAACCAAAGCCTTTCTGTCTCTGCTTGCAGGTCAGCATTTGCTTTTTCAGTTTGGCCACAGCCCAGGCCCTGCTGTCAGCTGAACTGGCAGTGGATCCTGGTTCACGCTGTCCAGCGTGTGGCCCCAGATTCTCACACATGATATCAGGTTGCCGCAGAGGTGAAGACAACAGACACCCCAAGGCAGAACACCCCGGGCACAGCTCCCACCAGACGTGCCTATATGGATGAGAAACCTTGAGATGGCTCTGCCTGGGAGAGGTGTAGGCATGTCTAAAACATAACCTGTGAAAGACCTAATAGGCAGTCTTTGTTGCAGTCATTCAATGACTGCATGGAATTAATTATGGCATGGAAGTAATTATCAGCAACAATTACTGAGGTTTTCTTTCAGGCACTGGCACTGTAATGAATACTTTCGTGATGCAAACACAAGTGGTGGTGACTGCAATAATTGGAATATGCAATTTCTATTAGCAGGTGTCCCAGTGATGTAAGTAGGCAAGCTTTAATAAAAAGAGCCTTGCAATCAACAGTTGCCAGCCCTTTATTTTGTTTAAAACTATAAAAACATCTGGTTGCAAACTTGATTTTACTGAAAAGAAGAATCTATGATTAACAGAAATCAAAACTGTTTTGATGAAAAAATTCTGAGTTTATGTTAGAAAACTAACACCTTAATTTTCTGGATTTCCATCCAATTTAAAATGGAAATGTCTGTTTAATCAAGAAAATATTTGGAGAAAAAATTCTCAGCCATCTGTATTTAAGTCTCCTTGATGACAGGTTCTTTTCTTTCCTGAAGAGCTTGTCTCAACATCAAGTTGTGCTGAAATAAGTTATGCAGGACCAGCCACTTGTTTCTGGATAGCACCATGTGTGAATATTCTTAGTAAAAGCCCTACATGTCTGCACAGATCTTGTGTTAACTCCATAATTCATGTAGCATGGACAGGAATAGAGGGGCCACTGATGTGATTTTCTCAGGAGTTTCCTCCATGACCAATAACAGGGTCTCACAGGAGGGATTCAGAATATTATACTGGTGGGAATGGGCATGTAAGCACCAATGCAGCTGAGTACTTAAGCTCATGCTTAACTTTAAGCAAATAATCAGTTGGACTCAATAGTTACTGAGCTATGATAAAATACCCTGCTCTGTGCCATCCTCCCCCTTTCCTACACTGTTCCCTGCTCCCCTGCTTCATCTGTTGCTGAAAGCAATTGCTGTGGTACTGGCAGTGTAAGTGAGGGCAGCCTGAGGGGGCCCCTGCTATGACAGCAAAGGTGAGGGTGTTCCCAGCCACATTCCCAGCACATGAATGGGTCTCTCTGATATGATCTACATTTCTCACCACCCAGGGAGAAGGATGGGGTGTGAAACCTGATGGCATCATCCACTCTATGAAGTGCCAGCATGGCAGTGTCTAGGAGCAGGTCAGGCTCCCTGATGGCTGACTATCACCCACTGCTGCCTCCCCAGACTGTCTGTGCAAATAGTCAGTGGTCATCTATTCTGCCAAGTAACCCTGATGCTGGGGTGGGGGTTCCAACTGCTTCAAGAGTCCTCTCCAGACACGTCCAGGACTGCTCCTCCAGTGACACCCAGACATGCAGAAAGGTAGGTTTTAGGACATATTCTCACAGTGCTTGAGAAATGCAAATGGAGGTATCCTTTCTGCATCTAATCCCCTGCACCACCACTTAAATCCTCCACAATATCACTTGGTTAGAGAGCTCAGTTGTTCTGTTACAAACATGATCTGAAAGAGAAACATGTTTTACATTATTTACTTTCTTTTCATTAGATGTTGACCAGAGCATCCTACTATTTTGACATGCAAACCTATCATCTGTCCTTTAAACCTACCTTTCTCCCTTCCAAAAAAATGCCTCTGATAATCACAAAAGCAAGAAAATGTACACATACACTTTCTGTTAGCTTAATTTCATTTTCTGCTCTGATTTTATTTTGTTAGTCTATTTTTACATTTAATTTGGCATCTGACCAATTGAAATGATGCTCTATTTATGCTTTTTAGCAAATGGTTTTGGCTTGGAATTCTTAACATTTCATTCATGATTATTTGTTCTTGTATTTAGTACATATTCAGCTTGCCTGCTTTGTAACTTCCAAATGAGAATATTATAAAAGGCTGGAGGCTTATTAGTTCTTGGGCTCTTTTTTTCAAATTCAAATATGAGACACATTTTTAATATTCAATTTTTTATCCATCTGAACTGATGACTTACCAGGATGCATTGTGGCTAATGTACTGAAGAGAATATTTCCTCTGCATGATGATCTCAGGTAGAATGTGTATGTCTCGTTGTGTGTTTGTGTGTTTCTCTCTACATGTTTGTGTCTCTGTTGGTTACTCTTCAAGATCTGTCACTTGGCATATGAACCTGATATTGGCACAGGCTTATCTACCCCATTTTTTTCTCTAAGTAAAGGATCTGATATCCAGCAAAGAAGCTGCAGCTGTCCAAGGCCAAGTATATTGAATAAATTTACAAAAAGCCCTAAAATAGGAGCATGGAGCAAAATTACTCAGTGAAATGGCCCTGTTCTGAAACTAGATAGACATGAAGGTCCCTTCTGATATCAGATTATATGCATGTGGAAAACTAGCACCCTGCTAATTGTGAGCCATGCTTTTCTGTAAAAGTGCTTTCATTAACCCAAGCAAGCAAGAAAGCAACATGCAGGAAAGCTCAGGCCTAAAATGTTAGAACTAAAGCTACCTTCTTTACACATCTTCAAAAGCATTTTATTCTGCTAATATTCCCTTTTGGCGTGGGAGAGCTGCTGTTACAGCTCTACTTGAATAAAGTTTTAGAAATTCAAGAATGAAAAGTAAAAAGTTACTGAGGAAAAATTGAAAATATCAGAAATAGGGACTTCTGAAATGTTGTCCTGAGTTACCATACAGGCAGCATGACTCTTGCATGGCAGTGATGTAAAAATATCTTTGCTGTCTTGTGAGGTAATATCAGGGTTGGACAGTGCTTGTTAATCAGAATCTCTCCTCAAATCCTGTGGTGTTTTTACTTGGTGTAATTTATAATTTAATGTCTTAAAATCCTCCTAAGTTTGCATGCAAAATTCCTCATTTTAAATCCTAAATTGTCATGTCCTACTAACATATTAAGTTGATTACATCATGTCCCATCACCTTTAAAAAAGAGCTAAGCTCTGCCGTGCCGTTAAGAGCATTTGACAGTGTAGACAGCTATCATTTTGGTCCTCTTACTTTTTCAGATTAAATAGACCTAATTTCTATTGCCTTTCTCTATAGGTCATGTTTCCTCAACCTATTATTACTCGTGATGCTTTCCTTTGGACTTTCTCCATTTTGTCTAAATGTTTGTTAATGTAGAATATCTAAAATTATACCTTACCACAAGACCTCATGAGGGCATTAAAATAATTACACTGCAGGTCTTGCAAATTCAGCAACAGGAAAAAAGGTCCAGTGAATGTTATTAAGTACAGAGAGACCACATTCCCTGAGCTTCAAATTGGTGGTGGTCAATAGTCTATTTTGGAAAGCAGTCTACCTTTTTAACAGCAGTGTGCTACTGAATCCCATTCATCTTGTGGCCTCCAAAAATCCTCAGAGACTGATCTGCAGCCTGTTTGCACACCCAGCTCCTCCTCACTGCACTTTACTGAGCCTGCTTTTCTCTTTCTCACTGGGACATCTTGCACATATCTGTTCTGAATTTAATCTGATTAATAATAGCCCACCTCCCTCCTATACAAGCATCATCTACCAAAGACAGAGAAATGAGCTGCTTTTTTCCATAGGACAATTGTTCCCTGTCACACATTTAACACATCTTTTTAAACCTCAGATATGCACACAGAGAAGGTCCTAAAAAACAGAGCCTTTCCAACAGGGTCAGTAAATATGCTGTGTAATTAAGATGTGTAAAACAAAGATCTACAGGTCTGGCCACCTGTTTTGACTTGTCTGGTTAGGACAAGTGCCCCCAACAAGCCTGTGTTTAATGCTTGGATGTGGTCTCTGGTTTGTCAATGCTCGTAGCCATCTGTTTGGAGGGCATGGTGCCCATTATATGTTGCTGAGGCACTTGGAACCACTTTGGGCATGGAGAGGTTTGTGCAGACAGTCCACACAGGCTTGCTGGTTGCATCTGTTCTTCTGCATCTCTCACGGATGTGTTTTCTGGCTATTCCAGCACAGCTGCCACATATCTAGTGTTTCCCTCAGTTCTGCTAAAAGACCCATGACAAGGAAAACCAACAAGGCGTAGGGAGGGACTTGGAAAGCAAGACAGGAGCTTATGGCAACTGGCTTTCTTGGGCTGGGCTACAGGGAGCTCAGCTGAGTGAGTTCCCCATATGGGCCACTTACTTTCTGGGTGCCCCAGTTCAAGAA
>VZTV01092530.1:0-18309 GCA_013400875.1 Anhinga rufa | reverse complement strand
GCCGAGTTTATGTTGGACAGGAAAGAAGCACTCCTGAAACAGCTCACTCTTGTGCAAGGCCCTGTGCTGGGCTCACCTGCACCTTGTGCTGAAGGCTCCAATTCTGCCCTGGATACAGTCTAATTAGTGCAAGAAAACAGTGTCTGGGAAGTGCCCTGAGTTCAGTAAATATCTAGTATAAAAACTGTTCCACATTATTACTAAGCGCTGCTGCTCTCTCCAGTTCCATCTTTACTCTTTACCTCCTCATGCCTTCCTTCCTATTCTCTTTTGGCTTCTTTCCTTTCCCCACCACCCCCAATTTTTCAGTGGCAATTACCCTAACACGGGGCCCAGCACGGAGCAGCTCTGACAGCCCTGCAGATGAGGTGCTACTGCTGTGAGGAGAGGCATGGGCTCATGCAAAGCCACATGCCTCTCACTTTGCACAGTTCAACATCTTAGAAACCTTAGAAGCCTTTTCCAGCTGTCAGCCAGTCAGGGGACTTGGAGGCCTCCCCTGCTGCGATGGGTAGCCTTCACAGCCTCCTAACCTCAGTTACCGTGGGTAAAAGTGGATGGGCTGGGAATGGCTTCACAGGAACAGCATTGCTCCTCTGCATCTATCTGATTGCAGTTCTCTCCTTTCAGTGGGTGCAACTGGAGGTCTCCAAGGTCATCTGGGTCTGAAGTCAGGACATGGCCCCCTACAGACCTCTGTAGGGACTTGCCTGTATTTGTACAACCGTAGCCAGGAGGGAACAGATTCAATTCTTACTCAAAGTTTATTTATTCTAAATGAAACACCATTTGCTTGTTTCTGTCTCATGCATACCCCTGCTGCTCCCACAGTGCATTTGATAAAAAATTAAATACGATTAGTTGAGGCCAGTTTCTCCTAGCAGATATCTCTAATGGCATTTCAAAAGGAATGGCTCATTGAATAAAACCCTATTGTAAGCTTTCTGAATGCTGACATGAAACAGCTGTGATTATTGCACTCTTGTGTGGTCCCCCTACAAAATGTGATGTTTGCCTGGTGTATGTGGGATGCCAACACTGCAGATTTATGAAGGTATACGATGACCAGCATTGACAGCATTTGCCAGCTTGAGGAAGAGGAGGCTCGTTTAAATTTTGCCAAGAGCTTCCCCTCATGAGCAGCTTTGAGTAAAAAGCCAAATAGCATGTGGGGACTATTCATCTCTGCCTTGCATTAATTTAATTTTAAAGAGAAATCACTTCCTTGCAGGAGAATTTTCAAGGAATAGATACAGCTTGTTGTAAAAACATGCCTGCGATGCTGCCAAAGCTTTTGTGGCATCAGTCCCTGCTCTCATGTATTTCAATATGTCCAACAGCGCAAACAAAACAACCAAGTGGACATGCCCACAGCTGGATGGATGCAATGCGACGGGTCACCAATCAAGGCCATTATTAAAGAGCCTGGAAGGAGATTACTGTAGTCCTAATTGGAAGAACCAGACGATTTTTCAGGATCAAGGAGAAATAGAAAAAGATGATGTCTGATCCCTCCCTCAGGTTGACTTCCCTGGCCACACAGCTCATTAAACCTCAGTGCTGTGTCAAGGGAGAAAGGAAGCTGCAGCCCAGGAAAGCACCCATTATCATAAAGCTTTTCTTATTTGTCAGAAAAACGGCCATCAAAGGTTACTCTGGGGGAGGCTCAAGTGTGAGCCGCTTGTGGCCAGCTGGCCCTATGTGCCAGAAGGGAGGGTAGCAGGCCAGGCTTGAAACCCTCTTCATCCCTTCTGTGGACTGCCAGAGACCCTCTTCCTGCAGACCTGCGAAGAGCCCCAGTATCTTTGGGCTCTGCTGAAAAGCAGGGACTGGTTCTGGTCCTTCCTCTTCCTCTCATACGTCTGGGCAGAAGCTGCATCCCATACTGCCTGAAACAGGAGCTTACTGCTGGATACCTTTATGCCTGATGCACTAAGCACAGGATACAAAGATAATCCGATGGACGCAACATATGGACGATATACCTGCTGTAACATTGCACTTACAGAAAATTCTATCAAGCAAACACTGCATTAGATATAGGTTCAGTTGGAAGAATATGAGTCAGCAGTGCCTTCCTCTGCAGGGGAAGACGCTACAGTTGGACATAAACCACAGAAATTACCTATCTGTGCTTTCCCTGAACTCTGTCAAGAATTCACATCCCACCTGAGGTTTTAAGCACTTTTATTTATTCTAAGCAGAGAGGAAACTGGATCACTGAATTTAGAGAAATTCAGTGGGAAAAATAAGGAAGGATCCAACCCATGGTTTCGCAAAGCCTCCAATAAGGAAGACCCAAATGGGTGATGTGACTTTGAAGGGCTTTCCGCACTGAAAAGGGTGCTTTTGCCAGCTTCCTACCTGGTGGAAAGATTAACAGAAGACTTGACGGTGAACTCTTACAGCTACTCATCTTTCAGGAAACAGAATGAAAGGAACAAAGATAAAGCCTGAAAGAGCTGTCTAGCATCCACTTGGTGACTACTTCAGTTTTAAGGTCTTTGTCACTTTGCTATTGATTTAAGTCTGTGTATCCTTTTGAATATTAGTATGGCTAGCAAGATAGCAACATCATACATAAAAATGTTCTTTATTCCAGAACAGATGAAACTCCCAGTGGTAAAAGAAGATTTAGGTATCTCTGAAGATTTCTTATCGCTGTGCAACATAACTCTCTAATGGTTCAGTGCCTTGGAGGGTCATCTGAGATCACCTATCACATAAATCAAATAGGTGGCAGGCTACAAGAGTGGAAGCCTATAGCAATTTCATGTCTTTGCTCGCAGACATCAAATCTATCTTTTAGGCAGACTATAGAGGAGATAATATGCCACTTCATTTAAGCCACTGAAGAAAGCCAAATCTGGGTATTAACCAATTTTAGGAAGCTGCTCCTAGTCTTGACTGCACCACAATTATCTTGGGAAATGACTGGTTTTAAATCCTAAAACGTGGACTGCAGACACTGGTCCTGGTTCTAATTTACACTAAGGCTTCTGTAAATCACTCTGGCAATGGAAGGGAATGTCACAGCGAGTGAAAGTCCAATTTACTTTATGTCCCATTTACATAATCAGGGTGGTGTAAAGTGGCTCTACTGTAAAAATGACTTGGGTCTACCTTTCACTGAATTCAACAAGAGGAGCGCAGTTTTCTTCTCCCGCTCCACTTTTCTTCCATGTTTTACTCCTTTCTGTTTACTTCTGTGGTGCTAATGCAGGTTACACACACACAGAACTGAGAGCACGCGCAGCCCTGGAGCTCAGAAGTTGAGAAGAAACATGCTCTGCAATGGGGTCTCAGAAGGAGGCAGCTTAGTCAGGTGCCAAAACTGGCAGTCAAAAACCATGTGCAGCCAGGCGGTACCCTTGTGGCTGGGAGCCACGATAGATGACTCCTTATCTGCCTCTTCCTCCACCAGCTCAGTTGTCAGCCTGCATGCAAAGGGCGATCCCCAATCCCCCGTCACAGCTCCTGCCCCAGAATAATTTAGTATTTCCACAGTAGCACTCCCTGATCTGCAATTGTCACTGCTGAGCTGATCCTCTAACTTGCACAACCAGCGCTCATCCCTGTGTCTGCTTCTTTCTCTATGTGAGAATTTCCATTTAAAGAAAAAAAAAAAAATCCAGCTCAGAGCTAGTTGTAAAAATACCCCTCCTGACACGTGTAAAGGTATTTCTGCCTTCCCAAGCCTGTAGCTAGGCATTCCTTGGGCCTCTGCTGTAGCTCAGGGTGCACAGGAGTGCAGGCACCTAAGGAACTTGCTATAAGTTAAGATGAGGACAACTGCAAAGTTTTTAAGTCCTGCAGGAGGAGATCAATATTTATTCAACATAGATCCTATCTTTTATATAACCCTATTCTTCAACAAACACAAAAACATACTGCATCAGTTAATTGCATGAGAACGTCCAGCAGTAGGATGACCTTTCATGACAAATGGGAAAAAAATCAGTTGAACCGTGTTTTTCCTTTTTATTTCCATTATTAGTGGGACGATGAGGCACTGTGTGAGTAGCACCATTACTGGCTTATTGTACTCCTTGGTTTACGCTTTATGTGGTGGAATAGTCATGTCTACAGTACAAAACCCATGACAAATACTGGCAGCACTGCTGATAGCCTTAGCAGGAAGGCAAGGGAGTTCATGAGTAACACAGCCACTCCTGGAAGGGTGGCAAAGATTTAGGAGAAGGAGCCTCCACGGGCCAGGTCTGTGGATATACTGGGGATCTATTTTTGTGCCCTCGCCCAGAATTTACATGACTGTGTAGGGACAAACCTCCCAGACCTCCACTAACAGGACAAACAGGTTGAGTGCAACACATCAAACTCAGCCTTGATACAAGCAGTGAAGAAGCATGGATTTGAATCCATTTACATCAGAACGACGTTGCCCTTCTGAGTATAATTTTACAGATGTGTTTATGATATAGGGCGAGCCATATGCCATGAAAGGTTTAAACATTTAATCTCACTTAGCTTCAATACACTGCATATACAGAAAATTGGAAGCCCAGCAGGAAAATGCCAGATTTCATTCTCACTTAGTCGTGATTAACCTTCATGAGCTCGCTCACGAGTTTTGCCACCTGCGAAGTCAGTCAGGGCAGGCAGGCAGGCTGTGAAACCCTTGACTTTCTGCTCTGGCCAAGGCACCACAGTCCCTGAGCTCAAGCTCTCCAAGGGCTGTGCGGCCCAAAATGTGGGCCTATCCCAGCTGAACAGCAGCACACCCGGTTCCATACCTTCCCCCACGTATGGGAAGTGTAGAAGGTACTCTCCCCCTTCTCTTCTTGCAACTGCACTTCTTTGCATAGCTCAGGTGGGTCAAGTTTAGAGCAGCCATACACTGGCAGATGGATGGAAAGCAAATAGCTGATATGTATCTCACTTTGCAAATATGCTCTTTCTCATTAATATTGATTCCCACACACAAACACTTTAGCTATATTCACTGATTGCATTACCATTGCAGAAGTGTAATTAACAAATTAAAAGGGAGGATTGTGATTCAGTTTAATTTGGGGAAAATCTTTAAAAAAAAAAAAGAAGTCTGATGTTTGAGGATCATTCCCCTCTGCTATTCATTTTAGTGCCTTGGACATGCTCTAAGAGAAATGCTTTCATCAAAATAAACATGTCCCGAGTATGCTGCAGTACTGGCATACAAGGGTACTTGAAGAAGCATCAATGAGACAAAAAACAAACAAATGAAAGAAATCTTGACACATGCTAAACAAGATACGAGATTGCAAATGAAGGTGGATCATCATGGAGAGAGGAAGGGGGAAAATGCCAGTTGGAAGCTGCTCAGGCTGATCTGAGACTGCCAGCTTATTCACAAAAACTTATGAAAAGCAACACAGAACACACACACCAGCCACCCAGGTGAAAGCCAATGCCACAAATATTTGTGAAGGAGGGAAGGTGGAAAATCTCCCATACTTGCTGCCCTTCCAGATACTTGTGTGATAAAATAAACCAGCTCCACTAAGTAAATCAATGTTTGCAAGAGCAGCCAAAACTCCCGAGCCAAAGTTTGACTGCTTTTCTCTCCAAAAACCAATTGAGCACACCTGCAAGAATGGCTGCAAAATGATATCTACTTCCCCTCCCATCTCCTATGAAAAACACCTTTCAGGTGATCTAATATTATGAGAAACCATAATCATTAAGGATTGATCATGCTAATATAATTTTCTGGATGGCTTATTAACCTACTAAGACATGTTTTTCTCTACTTCCCTTCATTAGCGACAGCAATAATTAGGTAAGGACAGAGTAGCAAAATTGATCATAAGCTACTGCCGAAGGGGACAGAGAATGTATCATGGACATTTAGCATAATGTTCTCCAAACTCGAGATGCATTAATTATATTTAGTAACACAGCTATTTTCTGCCTTTGATAGAAAGAATCCATTAATGTAGATATTATATAACAGAAGCTTATTTTTCTCCTATTCCAAAATGGAATTTTATTTTTTCTTTAAAGTTTATAATACAAAATGAGATGAGACAAGAAAACATCACAGTCTCGATTATCTGCCAATACCATGTCCTTTTCTTATTTCAGTCTTGACTACCAGTCTCCTCATGAAAGAGGTGTTTTAAAAGCGGAGTGGCTGCAGAGCTCTGGCTAGGAAGCAAAGTGAGTTACAGTGTCACCTCCCGGACAATAATCCCCAGAGACACTTCCCTCATGTTTTTGGGTCAGCTTCAGACAGCCTTCCCACTGCCTGCCACCCCTGGTCACCAGAACAAAGCATCTGTAGCTTACACTTAGGCAGCACTACTCAGAATATGCATACACTTCCATATACAAATTTTACAAATTCACAGAGGTGATTGCATAGCAGCTGCACCCTGAGCCCACGTTAAGGTCCCGTTTCCCTGCCTGTAGTATTGACAGCAGAAGCGCTGCCAGCACGCAGGCTGGGGGATGAAGGAGCAGCCATCCGAAGCATCGGTGCCTGTGCGCTGCCCCTTGCCTTTCCGACCTGCGACCCCAGTGCCACGGCCCCAAACCCCGCAGCAGCCACCCTGACCCTTGAAAGAGAAACTGCCAGTTAAGCGATCAGCCTGGTCACAGATGCGATGCCGTGGAGACAGGGACTGGTGTCAACCCATGATGGGGGCTGCCGGCTCGACCTCAGAGCTCCACGAGACCTGCAGCATTAACTTTCCTGCACCACCCTGCTAGCGCGGGAAGCACGGGTAAGCGTGAGCACGACAAAGGGATCGCAGCGCTGATGAATCTTTACATATTTTTTTAAAATGCCAGAGACTGGCTTTCCCTGAGCTCTCCCCCTATGTGAGCAGTAGGCAGCTTTCTGTAGATAAAAGCATTACAGGGAGCTGAAAAGAGTTGACATTACAAACTTGGCACTCCAATGGCATGCTGCACAAACAGGGAAAGTGAGGATCTGCCAAAGCGAGAGCCAGAGATAATATGAAAAGCATAAACCCAACATATTGACCTTATTTAAGTCCAAACAGCATAACACTAGGATACTTAACGCAAAAATGTCGAAAACATTCTTTATTCCACACACATGAATGTTTTCTTTAAATATGCAATTCACTTGATATCCGCAATCCCCCCTCTTCAGATGCAAAATCCAAAATAATGATTATATCAGTCATTGCTTAATACATCCAACTGTGGCCCTGATTTTCATGCATGAATGGTCATTTACATATCATTACCCATCATGCCATCCACTCAGATTTTTCTTTCTAAATAGAGTAATACATTTAAAGTTGTCATTTTAAAACAAAAATGCTTAAAAAGGGGACTTCCATTTCTCGGTATCTTAGCGGCTTATCTCTGTGCTCTTAGTGGCTAATAGACCAGAATATTAAAATGGAAAATTCTCAGTGTGTGTGACAACTGCCACAGTGAGAAGATCTTAGAGAAGAGGCAATTATCAAGGGATTTTTCTCAACTTTGAAAACACAGATAAATATGAACAGAAAAGCTGAAGCAAACCGACCAGAAGCAAAACAGTAATTATAGTGCGTTCTTCTATTTTCCTAACACAAGTCCTTGTTGGGGGCAGAGCTACTTCCATATTAGGGAAATCACTGTGGACATGAGGTGCAGTTAGAAGCTTTGCATGAATAAATTACAATTTTTCAATTAATATTGCCCATGCCCACAATAGAGGAAGGTTTTTTTTTTTCCCTCCTCCTGCTACTTTTAAAGTAATTTTCTGCTATGTTTAATTAGGAAATTTCTCTACAGAAGGGAATGTGATAGAAGATTAATTCTCTATTTCCTCACCCACTGTGTCAGTAGACTCAAGTGGACACTATAAACCCCAGTTAAATATGACGAGGATGATCAAGCACGGAGCTCCTTTCAAGAGGTTGTGTCCGCAGACCGTAGATCTCATTTCAAAACAATAGAAATGAGTTAGAAAATGGTATCTCTCTGTGGCGCAGCACCACAGAGGAACGATTACAAGTGCTTCATGGTGCGAGGGTTCACCATGCCGGCTGAGAGGGTTTGCTATCACGGCTAATGACACCAAATGCCGCCGAGTGAGAAATACATTTCCACAGCCACTGATGCTTTGGGTCTTTTTCTCCTGTTTACCACTAATAATTATTCCTCTAGAAGTCACATCCTATCTTACATCTTTTATGCCAAGTATGAAACAGCAATTAAACAATAAATAATGAAATGTTCGCTGGTGGGCGCTGGTGGGTGTGTTTTGGTTTTTTTTTTAAGGGAATAGACGAAGGGCACAAACTGTATTTGTTTTTAATGAACAATGAAGGAAAAGAGCTATTTACCCTCAGGATGTAAAATCCTATGAATGGTCTATTGCTGCCAATACTGAGTAAATATCGGGTTAATGCTTTTTTAAATTGAAATCCAAGACAGAGTAAGAACAATTATTTAGGGGAAACTCAGACCTACAAGATATTGGAACATGTAAGATCCTATCCTTTGACAGAGAGGGTAAGCAATTTTCTCAGAAGTTTTATTAATGGAGTGGCTGAATATCAAAACAGAAAAAAGCATGAACGTTTTAGAGGAGGAAAGGCAGACATGTAGCCTAGTAGAGAGCAAGAGCCTTGCTCATTGATTAACTAGGACCAGATTGTTTTAATACAATAGAAGTTGTCAGTACATACCTCCTGGGGACAGGAAAGGTCAAAACAGGACAACTGGCAGAAAAGAAATGTGTGATGCAGAAGAAACTCCCAATTTTATTCTTGGCTTAAAAAAAAAATAATCAAGATTTTGGCTAGTCCGATGCCTATTTATTTCCCCCTCCACGTTTTGACATGTTTATAAGACATTCTTATCCCACTCTGCTTGATGCTGCTCTATTTTCACATAGAGAAATGCTCCAGCAGAGCATTTAAGAAGGGGCAGCCACCTTCGCAGAGTCCAAGGGAGAGCTGCAAGAATGACACGATTCACAAAACACGACTTCCGCGATGAGCTTAGCGGAATGGAAATTTTTTACTTTGGAGAAGAGAATACTGAAAAGAGACTAGTCATCTGATATAAAAAGGAATGTTAAAAAGGATGCTATAAAAAGAAGGATAATCAATTGTTCTCCACATCCACTATTTCTGAGACAAGAAATAATTGATATCATTTACAGCAAAGGAGATTTAAGTTAGATATTAGGATTTTTTTTTCCTTCTCAACTTCTAAGAATTACCATGCACTGGAACAGGCTGCACCGGAATGAAGCAGGTGTGCTCAGAAGTGGCTTCTGAGACCAGTCCATGCAAATCTCAGCAAGGGACAATCTAACTCTAGTTGTTCTCATCAGACTTTAGAAGGATGGATGGATGGAAGATGGATGGAAGGATCATCTGAAGCTACTTCCAGAACTACATCTCTACAACTATATCATCCCTTTTCTGCAGGTTAGGCAATGGCTGGGCTCCATACTATGCATGACTCAATCTTTAATTGTACAAATTCCCAATGAAATCATGGGGCTTTTTTTGGTAACGTAATTAAAATGTCATGATGTCAGCTGGGTGTGTGAGGGCTGCCCACATATGGGGCCAGTATATATTTTTGCATAATCTCTGAAAGTTCCTGACTCCTGCAAATTTGGAGGATTTGGTTACAGCTAGGACCTTGTGGACAAGACTTCAGCTCTTCTTCTGATCCTGAAGAGATAGAGGAGCCAACTGCATCTTCTTCCTCCCTCAGGAGAGAAGTTTCAATTTTTAGACACGGTGGTTTGAAACTATCTGTTCCAGTTGACCAAGTTTTTGTTCCATTACAATAAAGTACCTTTTAGAGAAAAGGCATAGATCTCTTTAAAGGAAAAACATTTTTAAAAATCTTGTTAAATGGGCTGCAAAATCTATGTTAATACAGAAACACAGGCAATGCACTGCATTTCCCAGAGCAGTCAGCAATGAGTTTCCAGTGTTATCACTCAGCTTGTCGCTAGGTAGGTAAAATCGGGGGGCCCACTCCTGCTCAGGGTGGGGGTCCTGCCCAGCAGCCTGCCACATTCACACCAAACTGATGCTACCCATCACGGACCCTGTGGTGGCTGCACCCCTGATGCAAAGCGCAGAAGGTGGTGGAGGGAAATAAAGCTCCTTATGCCAGCTCCAAATCTGCGGATGGCAAAGCTGGGTGTCTCGAGAAGCCCTACTTTCAACCAGAGCAGACTGCGACTACCCGAATGTGTGTCAGGAGCCTCAGCGGCCCATGCAACAGCCGAGAGTCACGCGGCGCAGAGGGCTTGCAGCCACCTTTGTTCTGCATCCCCTGGAGCTGTACTTTCTGTGCTGCATCTGCCGGAGGCACAGCACAAAATCTGTCCCCTCTGTTCCCGTTTCCAAGGAGTGAGCAGCCCTTTTAGAGCAAAGCTAGTCTTCACAGGTTCCTCAGCCTCCAGTGTTTGCAGGTAGTGCCCACGCGACGTAGCTGTCTAGGTGCACACGGGGTGTGCTTTTTCCCCCTCCTTTTTCCCTTGTGAGCAGTCAGGCCTGGGGCAGAATTACAGTTTGTGTGCACAGTGATAACATAGCCTTTCAGAAAGGAAATATAAAATGATGAATCAGAGGTCTGGATATATACATCTGTCATATCGAATAAGCATGCATGTGCCATGTGAATGTCTGGTCGCTCTTGTAATTAGCTGTTAAAGCTGAATGGGCAATTTTCAGCCAGAAGTGCATGAAATGCATGAACATTTTAATAATGCACAGAACAATTAAGAATATTACATGCACAGTTCCTGATCATCTTGAGATTTTCTCTCTACTTAGCATTTGGGAAACTCAACCTCTTTAACCCTATTAGAGCAAGAAGGCAGAGCTGGAGTCAGGAAATGGTGAGTGGAATAAATTGCAGCAAGGCAGGCTCTTTTTAAAATGCAACTTTTCCTTCCAAAAACTCTTAGATAATGATGGAAAAAATGTCTGCAGTGAATTCTGATGAAAAAAGAAAGGCAGGCCAGAATAATAAATGTGTCCCATGTGACAGCAAGGAAAAATGAAGGGTCTGATTCAGGTCCTGTTCTAATCAATGGGACTCTCTCCATTACCTCTGCTAACAACCACATTAAGCCCTTTATGTTTGGCTGAGTAGACACAGCACAGAGGTAGGAAGCAAGAAAGCCCAGTCCCTGAAATGGCAGCTCAGNTTACCCCTTGTCCTGTCACAACAGGCCTTGCTGAAGAGATCGTCCCCATCTTTCCTATAGCCCCCCTTTAAGCGCTGGAAGGCTGCAATAAGGTCTCCCCGCAGCCTTCTCTTCTCCAGGCTGAACAACCCCAGCTCTCTCAGCCTGTCTCCAGAGCAGAGGTGCTCCAGCCCCTGATCACCTCCGTGGCCTCCTCTGGCCCCGCTCCAGCAGGTCCATGTCCTGTCTGTGCTGGGGGCTCCAGAGCTGGACGCGGCGCTGCAGGGGGGTCTCACCCGGGCGGGGCAGAGGGGCAGAACCCCCTCCCTCGCCCTGCTGCCCACGCTGCTTTTGATGCAGCCCAGTGTTGCTCTTCCTCAAAACACTGTATAAATGTGGCTTCAGGAAAACCCCTAGGATAAATTCCATCTGGCACATGCTGGCCTAAAATTCAAAAAATGCTGTGGCCTCAGACATACAGCATGGTGAGGGAGGAGGGAATGCCTCCTAGCTCATGGAAGGGAGGTCAGCTTTCAGCTCCTCTCAGGTGGGTGCCCACTTGACTTCAGCAGAGCAGAGCTACCTCCCAACAGGTTGGGATTAAGCCCTGGGTGTTCACCATAAAAATTTCTTAGGAAAAGTTAATTAGCATATGGTAGATATAGGTACGTTTCTTTGCAAAAGCCTGTTTGGAGTAGAAGAAGTGTAAATATCACCTAACCTAACCACTGCTTTCATGGACCTTATTTTTACATTGAGTTGATATAAACTATCCCCCTAGTATTTTGTTGTAATTACATACAGTAAAAGAAACAACTGGGTAATCACCTCAGACTCCACAATAATATTTCCACGTTAAAATGTAAGTGCAAGGTGCATAGCTCATGTCTGTGTTTTAACCATAGAAGACTACTCATTTGAGGGGAAAACCACACATTAAAAAGCTCTCTGCCAGCTACCAGTGGTCCAGGGATGTCCCAATTTAGGCTGGGCACCTGCCTCTGCTTAGAACCCTGTTGACAGAAATGTATGCTTTTAAAAACAACCACGTGTGTCTCCAAGGGGCATTTATTCTCCCTGGGAGCCTGGCACCCCTCAAGTGAGCGACCACTTACACGTGGAGAGAGGTACTGGAGAAACTGGCTTTCTGTCTGCAGTCCCTGGGCATGCCATGGGCTGGGATTAGCAGGGGCTGCTGACCCCTCGCACTGCTCTCAGGCAGCAATTGCAAATGTTGTGAGAGAAGGTGATGTTGGATCAGCTGTACTTCACCTCCAGAGGGTTGCCTTCCATGTTGAAGGATTTTCTGTCTTTCACATGCTTTTGCTCTTCATTTAAGCCCTAAATAAAGCACAAATAGCCCACGGGAATAAACTTTACTCTCTACCTGTCAGAATAATTTCCAACCTGAATTAACTTGTGATACACTTTAAGAAAACCAGAGGCACCTTCTCTGTAGCCTGATTATTTGACTGCTTTATTTTCTAAACTTATTTTTATGCTGCTTTTTGGGTGCAAATGGAATCATGCTAATGGACTGATGAGGTGAAGAGCAAACACAGGCTCAGACTTTGTGTGGCATATGTGATCTGGTTTATACCACCCCCCTGCAGACATGACTCTTCACTTAATAGTACTCACGTAGGCTCTGTGCCTGCCTAATTTCTTAGCACCTGCATGCTTTCCAGACACACTTGCAATGAGTTCTTGCCATGGTAGCTGTGAATCCTCTCATCGTTTTGCATCAGGAAGGGCTACACAAGCCCCTCCAGCCTTGCCTGGCTGAGCAGGAGGAGGAACTTTGGGGATACCCCATCACAGACCTCAGAAAGACAAACTTCAAAGAGCAAAAATGAAAGAAAAAAAGAAAAAATATTGGTTAAATATCACTACTCGAGATGCGGACAGTAAAAAATGACAGGGGATAACACTGAACAGACATGGTTCAGGCTTTGTTCCGAGAGGCAGGGACGGTGTCAGCCCCTTTCTGAGGGCCAGGCCCGTCCCTGCCCGTGCCCCCGGCCGCCCCGCTGAGCTGTGGCCCTCCAGACAGAGGTGGTTAATCAAACCCACCCGAACCTCCGACCCACCATCTGATAAGGCTTCTTTCAGCTTAACAAAACTTGGCGTCTGCGTCACATTTCTCATTCGGGATTTCAAATAGAAAGCTGCCGGTGCTGGCTCCTCCTGCCTCCGTTTCACGGCGGGAGTGGCAGCGCGCTGCCTGCAGCGCCATGGGAAGGCAGCAGCAAGCGCCCACCGCCTGCCATCAGCTCAGGCTGCGCTCTCAGCTCCAGGCAGCATCACCTTTCTGATCACGTTGGCCAAACAAAACAGAAACAATTAGCAGTTTTGATTTATGCATTCAAGTTTCTTGTTAGCCTGAACACCCGTGGGGGACCAGTTCAAGGAGGATGGCACAGGTTTCTGCATTGCTGCCTGAGATCTGGACTGGCCACAAAATCTCAGCCACCCAAACCAGAGCTGACAGCCCATTTCTAAGATAACTGTG
Source organism: Anhinga rufa (assembly GCA_013400875.1). Classification (NCBI taxonomy): domain Eukaryota; kingdom Metazoa; phylum Chordata; class Aves; order Suliformes; family Anhingidae; genus Anhinga; species Anhinga rufa. The sequence continues at coordinate 4,666 of VZTV01092530.1, read as the reverse complement.
GATGTATGAAGTTTGCAGATGGCCTTGCTTTTCAGTAGAGCAGAACTATTCCTCTGCCCTCCAACGTTTTGGTGTGAGCATGCCACGGATGGCTGCAGAAGTTGGGAGCGGGCTGGTGGGCAGCAGGAGGCCATCTGAGAGGATCCCAGCTGCACCACACAAGCAGCATCTACCAGATGCTCTGCCTAGCTCTGTGCTACTGCTTTATTAATGAAAACAGAACTTCTACTATCACAGGTAGTTTAATCAAAGAGCTAACGAAGCAAGTGGGGAAAACACAGCCGTGTGTTGCGCTAGTTCCAAGATAGATGCTTTAGAGGAACAGAAACGTCCAGTGCCCTGACAGTTGGTGGTTGAGCTGGCTGCAAAATGGGTGACCTGGCTCTGCCAACATCATGGGCCACTTCTAGGGGCTAAGCCCACAAGTTCTAAGTCCCCGCCAGCATATCCAAAACCCTGTAGCAGAACACGAAATGTGGTTCTCTCTTCTCTCAAAGAACCTGATACTCTTCACTCTTAAATCAGCCACAGACTATTTTCATCACATCTGACCTTCTTTCCTGGATTTGGTTTCACTTCCTTCACTGTTTCCGATCTCAGGGTCCACACTGACAGAGGCACAACGCCTGCCTCTGTAGGGTTTGGGTCTGTATGTAGGGGTTGGCTCTTCTCAAAGACCTCCTTCCCAACTTGCAAATCCCCACATCGGTATTTCTTTCTTAGTTCATATTTCTAAAATGGGATTTTTTTTATGAGGAGCATCTTCCTAATATCTGAGCAGCTTCCTGGTTTTACACTGTGCCTGTCTGCTTTGTTAATGCTGCTGTTTTCTGAACAATATCTCTGTCCTAGAATGAAATTTGCACACTTTGCATCCCCTGAACAGCAAAAGACTCTTCAGGGGATAAAATATAATTGCTCAGTGCATCAAGCATGATTGATCCCTCTGCATTTCCTGGTTATCACCCTCAAGAACAGTGTGCATTAGACTCTCTCCGCTATCAGAAGTCTAGGGTCTTGTGGTCAGGTTTACTAAAATACCCCCTGTAGTATGTGACCTGTAAGACATATCCTATTTAAGTGGATTCTGTTTTGCTCTTGGATTTGCATCTGATCAAAGAAAAATGGCCATAAAGCTATTCTACCACACTACCATTATTTAGAACAAGTTAAAAAAAAAGAAAAAAGCCAGCATTATATTTTCTATTGGCTTCTATGTTTTTTTCTTACTCGTTTTATTCTTGCCCTTTACAAAAGATATTTACAAACAGAAGTCCATATTTAGACTTGATTCTGGTTATTAACCTTTACAGAGCATCTATTTTCTCTCTGGAAGCATAAGTTTTTTTAATGGTTGCTTTTTATTTACAACATAAATAGATTAACAGAAGTTATGCAGTATCAGAAAGCTTCATCTCAGCTTTGGGTCATGCGTGCCTGTGGGATAGGTACCTATCTTTTCCCCATTTTGTACAGCACCATCTATACTTACTGATGGCCACTGCCTCTCTGACAGGTCTGGAATAGGTTATTCTTGCTCTGAACCAAACTCTATTCAAATATAGGATCCGATGCTGAAATATATTACTACTTACCCAGTAGTACTATAACTTTTGCTTTGAATCCCATTATTTCTGAGCCTTCTAAAACAGGGGCAAACCTAAGCATCTGAGCAAATGCCATCCTGAATCATTTCTGCTCTTTCACCATTGCCAAGTTAAAACAGTGCACCAGCTTTACGCTTGCTTCTCTAATATTTGGTTCAGAAACCTTTCAAAGCCAAGAAGGGCATTAAGCAGTTGAAAAATGTTATACTCTGCTGCAAAAATCCCCGCCAGGCCATAAACACCATGTCTTTGTGAGCTACTCTTCCCTTTTGCTACCAGTATCCAAATTGGTGGATCTAAATAGTCCAACCAGCTGAGCTCTAAATCACATCAAAGGTATCATTAACAAGTGGAAAAAATGATACAGGTCCTTCTAGGAGACATCCAATTTTCTGTAGCACATCCACATTCTTTCTTTGTACTGTTTTGGCTTGAGACCCCAGAGACTTGACCAGAGTTCAGTGATCTATTCCCAGAGAGTTTTTGGTCACCTTGTTCTATTTTTTATTTATCTTTTGCCACTGGCCTCATGCCAGCAGACATTCCCCAGCACCTATATAATGTTTCAGTGCACCACTCACTGGTGCTTACTATGTGAAAGGCCAAACCTTCTTGATATTCCCCCTTTCCCGTGCCGCCCTGGCTGAGCAGCCGCCAGCCTCCCTGTCTGCCTGCACTCTCCAGCAAGTCCATAAACCAGTCCTGCAATCCTGAATAGGCCTTGTGACACCATGACTTCTTCCTTAATTGCTTCCACAAATTTTAAACATCATTACTTTGGAGTTAGGTGGGAAGGAGCACACCACAACCTTCACCGACTACTCAGAACACAGTATTTGTTGCAGATCTATTTTTCAGACCTCTTAAGTACATTTGTAATTCATAGGAATTTCGTACCCTGCCTGCACAGCACAGGATAAGGGGTGCTTTCATGCTATTGCTAATATATTTTTCTTCTCTCTATGTCTTCAAGCACCCACCCCCAAGCCTTAATTGGGTTTGGTTGTTTAGTTTTTAGGTTAAATGCTATTGTCAGCATTTAGGTGCTGAAATTATTGTTCCTAGGACTAGGTAGCCACCTGTGAGCTTTAAAGGTAACCCCTCTGTTACCAGATGAAGAATCTGCTAGAAAAGCTCGAAAGTCAAATAAAGACGTCACCTGTCAATACGTGGTAGCAGATCCCACCATTATCCCACAATGGCTAAGTGCCAGGGACTCATCTGCTGAAGGGTGACACTGGAGGTGTCTCTTGAGCCCAAGGACATTTATTCTGGCAGGATGACTATGGTAACCAAAACATAGCTACCACAATCTCCTTTACCTTTCATCTGCTCTCAGAGCTGTTGAATGCTAGAGAACTCAGCAATAGCATCATGGAAACACCTACTCCCATGCACATGTTAACCACCAGGGACAGCCAGGTGAGTCCTGAGCTAGAGGAAAGAGGTGGTTTTGCACAGGAGAACGGTGGTTGCTGGATGCTAAAGGCAATGGAAGGGGACAGAGGATGGTTTTGCCGGACATTCATGGTGTCTCACTGGCTCTTAGTTGCCTTTTTGGTTTCTAGCTTTATATTGCAACGTATCTTGTAGCTATATGGTCCCACTGTGCATCTTAAGTATTTGTATCTATCTACATGGAACATCTCCTAGAGAGAAGAGTATCATTGTCCATGTTTCACAGGAAGAAACCTAACTAAGCAGGGAGGCTATGCTGAGGCTGCCTGCTGCATGGACACTACAGCACTGTGTTCTCCCACTGCCCAGCCATGGCCTGATGGACTTGGCTTCTTTCTGGGGCCACAAACCTGGATTTTCTCACTTTGCACATACTGAGGGTAGGGGCTCAGATCACGCACCATACCGCGTCCTTAAATAGGGACAGGACATGGCCAGTCTAAACACAGCCTTTAGGAGTAAGACTCTGAACTCAACTTTGCAAAAGTCCAGGCTAACACTCTCACTGCTGGCCAGTGTTCCTCTTGAAGATTAGCATCCCAGTGTGGAGCAGAAGGCTTTGTAGAAGATAGGGCTTGAAGTGATGAAACAGGGTAAATGTTTCACAGACAGGTAAGAAGAAATTACTATGGCAACACCATATGACTTTATTAGAGGTGGAAGAGATCTTTTCAGGAGAGCGGCATGTTCTAAGGCCTAATGTGAACTTATCTTCATGGCTACAGTTGGAGAATACCTGAGAAAAATAGGTGGGTGTGTAGATAACTGGAAAATTGGCTTATACTGCCAGAGCACACAGAAAGGACAGTATAAAAGGATAAAGAATACCAGAGCCTCCGTCATCAGGTTTTGAAGGAACAATGCTAGCTACATCAAGATTTGTGCCTTGCCCACCTAAATAAGACCATATATCTTCACCTGTTAAAACTACCAACTTACTAAGGTCAACTATATAGTTCATATTTCTATGAATTTTGCATTTCTAAGGCAATCCAGGATACTGCCAGCAATTTAATAAATTTATAGCAAATACATCCAGGCTTACTGTAGCAACACTGTCTGGGCAGCAGTTTTGCATGCTCTGAATACAAGTGGCTATTAAGAGGGCCAAGAGTAAGAGTTAATTATGGTATTTAAAAAAAACCCCAACCCTCTGCCTATGATTCATTTCATAGACTTCAGCATTTCACAAAGCTAGGCACGTAGTTGTGTAAATAAGCCTTGTGGGCTCAATTTGGGCCATTTGTAGAAATGAAGAAGGGTGGGTACTGTATTTCCTTGGGTAGAGAAGGAAAGTCATGCATTAAGGAAGGGGGTCTGGTTGTGTGTGAATAAAACCTGGCTGCCAGTGCATATATTGGAACATGCTCGGAAATCAGATTTGCAGTCGTGCTGCCAGGAGGCTGAAGAGGTCGGCTGTTTGTTTTATAAACCGCCGATGTTTTCCCCTCTCCCTGCCTGCTCCAGTCTCACCAGAAAGCAGCGTGATGGATGGAAGAAGGTCCCCCTATTCCCAAAAACCCCTGCAATGGAAGCTACAGGCAGGCTGTCACCTCTGTCACTCTTGCCAGGGCAAGGCACTCCAAAATACCCTCTGCACC
>VZTV01092528.1:0-16571 GCA_013400875.1 Anhinga rufa | reverse complement strand
TTGTTTGGGTTTTTTTCCATTTTCAAAAATAAGCACTCTGTTTGACCTTTTCCAAACATTTGCTACTTTACTTGTCCTCCATGAACTCTCAAAGACAACTGATAACAGCTCTGAGATTTCTTCTGCTCATTCCTGAAGTATCTTAGGGCAAAGTTCATCTCTTGGACAATTTGAGAACATTTGATTTACTCTAGTGCTCCCTGTGTATTGCCCATTCTGGACTGAACTCTTATCCCTTCTCTGCTGGTATTAATTCCTGCTAGTGAGAGGATCAGTTGGCCTTTTTTAGTAAAGTTAGCAAAAATGTTATTTTGATCTTCCTAGTATAATGTCTCAATGGCTTTTTTTCCTTTCTTGAGTGGCAGACCAGTAATTTCATTTTATTTACAGAATGATGCATCTTATTTTGTGCCCTGATCTTTAGTCAGTAAAACACATGGTGTTTTATTGCATGATGCTCATATCATATTACCACAGGAGTTGTTCACTATGCATAAATCCTATCATATTCACATTTTTCTTTTCATTTATCCTTTCATTAAAAGTAGCCATAATATTAAGGGGGCAATATGCCAAACATGGCAGTTAGAGTTTTCCAAACTAATGCTTGTTTTGACAGCTGTAAAAGTTCTGGCCAGTGTACCTGATTGGTATATGTTGTCATCATTTGGCTAGTTTCAATGGTGCTGTGACATTTTCCCTATCGTTATTTTCAAAATAACCAGGCAAGCCTCACCTACAAGACACGGGCTCTTTGTCCATCAACATGGTCCAAATGTATTACCTGTGCAAATGGGACCCAGCAAGAGGAATATTTAACAGCCAGACAGTTTTCCTATGTGCAAACAGTAGTTAGTCTGCTGGCCAGTAGTTATCCTTACTTTGAGGACTTTTTCTGAGTTATCTTCCCAAGGCAGCAACTGTCAGAAAAGCAACAGGGACAGGTGTCTTGTGACTGTCTGTGTGGAACCACACTACCCTTGGGGAGGGAAAGTGGGGGATTTCTGCATCTCCAAAACAAATCCAGTTAGCCAGAATAAGGCTCGTAAAACCTGGCAATTCTGAGAGGAAAAAATAACGTATAGGCTGGAAGGAGATAGTAAACAACTCTTAATTGTGCAAGCGGCTGCAGAATTTTTACCAGGTTTAAAGATACTGTAAGCAGCCCCATTGAGAAACCCCCTATATTTGCACAGACAGAGGTACAAATGTTTCTAAGTTGCCTTCTATTGCTGCAGGCTGTCCAGGGGGGAAGAACACTTTTAAGGTGTTGCTTTTACACAGAAAAGGGCAAGCTCTTTTAACCTCTGCTTTCAGTTTTTAAGTCCCTCCCATATTCTGGTCTCAGGTTAACTCATGTCCTCCTGTTCCCTTCTTCTCCTCATCCTGTTTCCTCCTGATTTGGGATTAGTTTGTTACTTAACAAACAGCACATTTGGTTATCCTGATGTTGGCTCTGCACTTTTCCCTGCCCTGTCCATTGTGTATGGCATGAGTTGATTTTTCCTGCCACAGCCTGTTTTGTTTCCAGGGCTGCTGTACAATTTGCAGAAAAGAAGGATGACTGGAAGTGTGCGTGCATGGGAAGAGTAACTTCAAAGAAGGGTAACTCAAAGGGTCTGTGCCTGCATTAATCCAAGTCCCCCCTCTCTCATCGATTTGCTGTGTGACGTTGGAAAAATCATTTAGGTTCTTGATCTGAGTCCAGAGTCATGTTCCTCTTTACCTCAACTCTCAGCAAGTGTAAAGAGAACTTAAACACCTAGCTCCCGGGTGTGGTGAGGACAAACCCACTAACCTCAGTGATGAAATCGATACAAGTACCTGGAACAGTATTCAGTCCTTACCATGTCACTTGTCTTCCATCTTACTTTGTAGACCCTGATTTCTGCTAGTAATCAGTGGAGATATATCTGAACCAGCTGTCACTCCCATCCATCTTTGTTTCTTAGGAGAATTAATTGTTTTAAATTCTCATATATATTCCCTTTTTACTCGATTATGAAATATATTTTAATTTGACAGCAGTGTTATTTTTAGTAACACTTTTTGTAGCCTTTAGTATTAACATCTAGTTGGGGGAAAAAACTGCTAAATATTTATACTTCTCTTTGATCTTTCACTCAGAAGAAATGAAAAGGTATCACGCTTAACATTTTTACTATAAATATTTTAGATAGCATTTGAAAGAGTCCAAATTCACCTCTCGTGTTGGATTTGTACGGATTATTGAGATAGGGTGTGACTTTTAAGTGTTTCCAGATGACATTTCAGTTGCCAATGGTTGGAAACTTTTGAGCAATACTGTTGTGGCTAATGACCAGTGATGGAATCATTAATATTGCTCTTTGACAGAAGTAGGACCAGAGCCTCTGCCATCCTCTTACTTGTATGCTGTGGCTCAGAGAGAGATTAATATAATGTCTTCGACCAAGAAGCACAAAAACTCTGCAAACAGTGTGTCTTCCAGAGTTAGTCTCTGCAAACAGGTTGTGTCCCTGACCCACTCCAGTACTAGCCAGTGCCCTGGGAGGGCACAAGGGGTTGGCATGAGATCTCTAAATCATGAAGTTCTGCCAGACCCACAGAGTCTGTTGCTGCCAGAGCTTCCTCATTCTACCATTAAATTACTAGGGATTTAGGAGGTCAAGAGAAATGTGGAAAAAGTGGGAAAGCCAGCAATGACAGAAAATATGTTGATTTGTTGTGCTTTTACTCACTAAAAATGAAAATTTTTCTGTAAGAATTATCTGGCTAGCAGCCAAAACGCTTCAGCTGCCAGCCCTGCCAGGACTTCCAGGTATTGCATGCTTCTGTTCTCTTCAGTATGCTCTGATTCCTCATCAGGTATGTCAGCCAAGTTTCTCTTCCAGAGAGAGGAGGTGATCCATCATAGGATTTTTTTGCCTTAGCCTCTCATGGGAAATGTAGTCCTGCCATGGCTTCTGTACTACACAGGGAAGGAGAAAATTAAGGAGCTTAGATGGCAGTTCCCATGAGACATAATATCCAAACTGAGTTATTTTGTTTGCTGGGTTGGGAATGTTTAAGCCTCTAGTGGTCAATTTTTATACAACAAATAACAAAAAGTATTACCCCTTGCATTTTGTTTTGGTGAAAACACGATTAGACTTTGAAAAGCATTTGATGCAGAATCTTTTCAGTCAAACCTAGGGAAAGTGAAGCAAAATAAACTCCTGTGCTGTGCACAGAACAGGTATTCTGTCCTGTCTGATGCTGAGACTATTGCTTTTTCTCTTTTACTTTCAGCACCCAATTATTTTTCTGTGTTTAGTACACAAAATGAAGTGTCTCAGGTATTTTACCAAACAACCTTCTCTCATTTGCCACTGCAATGAGTAGAATTGTTTGTATCAGAAAGTTTGCTTTTTTCTATCTTTATTCTACCTGTGCAGTCCTTGTACCTGTCATTGTGATAACCCTGACGAAAAAGTAGGTTTTCATACCCTGTTCCGAGCCTCACAGGCTTGCACACGTTCTGAGCTTTGTGTGCATGCCCACTGAACAGCTTGCTTTTATACCTGAAAGGCTCAGCCTTGGTAAGTTGAGAGACTCATTCCATTAAAAGTGCATATTGTTGCATCTATCTGGCATGATGAGTGCTCCAGGGTTACTATACTGACAGCAAAGCAAATCATGAAGATATTCAGCCTCTAGCCTAATCTTGAATCTTCCTGGATTTAAAGCAGGATTTTGAACTGACTCACTGGATGGAGTGGTGAGCCCCTAAAAATTGAGGAGACCCAGTGTGAACTAAGAGCACAACGTTCATCTTGCAAGAGGGACAACTCTCAGTCACTTCCAAGTTTAAATCCCTGTGGAATGGATTCCTCAGTATTGGCGTAGGTCAGATACGATGGGATCGCCTGTGCTTTGTAGATGATTTTCCCAGAGAGACTGCTTGGAGGACAAGCAGTCATCACTGATGCTGAAATTCATCCCCTTGAGAACTGGTTTCATACCTGCTTTACATTTCTTTCTTCAAGGAGTCAATGAGTCATTGTATTGAAAACGGAAACAAAAAACTACAATCCTGAACCCCAAGGCTTTGCAGTTCTTTACTGGCCTTCCGTGGCAGCAAAAGTCTGTGTCACTGTTAGCGTATGATCCTGTGGGGACTTTGGATTTTCTTTTGGCATAATGGAGAATGATATTTTTCTCCTTATTCTTCACCCTAGTGATATTTCATCATTGCCTGCATGTAATGGATTCCATTACTTTTGATGCTGTGAGGCTTAAGAGCTTTTTAATGAGAAGTGCTTGGATCAGAGATGGGTTGACTGTATTGTTGGCTGGTTACTGAGACAACTGTAACAGTGCACAAGGGAAATACTCTTTCAGTTTCTTGTGTAACTTGGTCTGTTTACAAGAGTTCCCTCTGCTTGGGAGCTGGCAGAAGAGAGCCCTGTGCTGCTCACTTAGTCTTCTTTTGCTGGTATGTACCAACAAACCAAGGTGGTCTGTTTACATGAGAAAATGTCATTAGAGGCCAAAGTGCTGGGCCAAAGTGCAAGTAATTGCTTGAATTGTTTCACTAAACATTTAGTGGGTACATCTAACAGCCAGGAGACTTTCTCTTTCAAGAGATGCTTATAAATTATTTTTTTCAGTATATGTCTGTTTATATCTCTTCCTGCATATAAGAAATTAGGTGATAGATTTAGGTAGAAAAGGAAAATCATGATCAAAACTTTCTAACCAGTCCAATGTTTTTGGATATTTGACAATTAATAGTGTCTCGGTGACTGAGAAGCTGAAAAGTTCATGAGTGCTTTCATTTTCCACCTACCTTGCCTTATCTTAACTAGCAGGTGTTATTTGTGTTCTTTGCCACTGTATCCCATACCATGCTCTTTATGTCTCTCAATAACAGAATTTTAACTTCTTTTTCTACGTGAAGAGAAAAGCTTAAAATGGAATTAATATTAAGAAAGAATGAAAAGGCCAAGCAGGTTCAGGGTTTGGTATTCAGATACAGATTTCACCAAGTCCAATTAGCAAAGAGAAAAAAGTCTATTGCTTTCTCAGTTCTGTGAAACAGAAGAATAATATTTCAGTCCAACTGTCTGTCAGTGAACATGCATCTCTTTTGAAGTGACCACCAAAAAAATCCACAGTGATCAAATAATATTGACAGTCTGAACATGGTTATGTTGATCTGAACTATCTTTGAAGCTGAACCATCCTTCTGCCAGGTGTCAGCTGGAAAAGATGTGCGACAGAAATGACCATTCCCTGCTTCCTGTGGGTTTAAAACAATTATTTCAACTGGAGGTGATCTAGTGCCTTTCACCAGCATCAAAATCACCTTAAACAAAAACATGTCCATCTTTTAAAATATGCTGTTGTATACAATATGCTCTTCCAGACAAATGGAATATTAGCATTTGAAAAGACTGATGAGAATGCATCTTTGGGAAAGGCCTTTGTTCAGACAATTACTGCTGTATTCTACATGCATATCACCATGGTAATTGAATTATTTGCTATTGACGGTAAGGTATATAGCACAAGCCTGTTGCCATTTTCCATGATGTGGTTCTTAAGCAAAGAGTGCTATTTGTCAATTTAAAATCTATGGTATGACATTTAGGAGTTGTGCCTGCTATCATAGTGGTGGATGCGGCTTGAAAGCATGAAACAAAAAGGAGAAGGTAATTACTTCTTCTCCACCTCCTTCTCCTTCTTCATCTTCTTGCAGTTTAACATTCCTCCCCATTTCCACTTACAACATGAACCATTCTGGAACTGTTGGAGCCACAAAACAAAACCAAAGCTGTGCGGAGAGCATGGCTTTGGCAACTCTGATGCTAGTAACATGAGACAGTAGAGAGCTACAAAGATGATCAAGGGGCTGCAGCATCTTTCTTATGAGGAAAGGCTGAGAGACCTGGGTTTGTTCAGCCTGGAGAAGAGAAGTCTGAGGGGGGATCTTATCAATGCTTATAAGTGTCTGAAGGGTGGGTGTCAGGAGGGTGGGACTGGACTCTTTTCAGTGGTGCCCGACAACAGGACAAGGGACAACGGGCACAAGTTGGAACACAGGAAGTTCCACTTAAATATGAGGCAAAACTCCTTTGCTGTGCGGGTGCCAGAGCAGTGGAACAGGCTGCCCAGAGAGGCTGTGGAGTCTCCTTCCCTGGAGACATTCACACCCCGCCTGGACGCGGTCCTGTGCCCCTGCTCTGGGTGTGCTGCTCACGCAGGGGGGCTGGAGAAGATGATCTCTGGAGGTCCCTTCCAGCCCCCGCCATTCTGTGATTCTGTGATTTCTTCCCATCATCATCCCTTTCAGGATATTGTTGCAAACAAAACAAGCCTTTCTCTCCCCTGAGGTCATTCCATGCATACTCAAAGCATGATGTGATCTCTGTGAAGCAGGTAGTGGTCGTTGAGTACTGTGTGAAAGTTTATGTAAGGTGAATCTTTTGGGGAGGTCTAAGATGCAAACTGCTACAGCAGGAATTGGGAGACCCTCAAAGAACCTTGTTAACACAACTCACTTAACAGAGAGGAAATAGTCTCAAATATTTGCGTTACCATGTGTGTAGATCTTTCATTTTAAATAATATTCTGTAGGAAAAGGTGCAATATAGATATGGTGGTGAGTAGTACTGCTTAGTGCACTGCTCGGAATACAAAAGAGATGGTACTCTTTTTCACTCCTTGATGCTGTGGAGATTGCCATCTCTACTGTTCCTGAAAGTAAATCCAGCTTTCTAGAAAAATGTGTTGTCCTCACTACATAAGAGCAGGGGTAACCTCCCTACAGAAGTCTCTGTGCTTCCTTGCTTTATTTAAGACAGATGGAAGGTAGAACACAGTTAAAAAATAGGGTGTTTTCCCCACTCACTGCTGCCCCTTTATCTTCCTCTTCAAGTACAGGATGGAGACATTTTCATTCTTGTTACAGTATTGCATGTGGATGAGACAAGTGCCAATACCAGGCATTTATTCTATAGGCAACATTTTTGTTACCAAATGACCCTGTGTCTTAGTCTTATCTAACCAATGAGACAGGTTCCCCTGTCCCCAGTATGTTTAGGTGTTTTGCCATTGGTAGCTTCTGGGATCAGCTTTCTAGCCAAGTTGTATTTAAAACATTCTTCGGTGGACTTCCATGCAGGGAAACCTAACAGACAGGTATTAGTTTTTATTGCCTAACATACCCTTTCATTCTAGCCCTGGTCCCAGTGTCAGGTGGCTTTCATGTTTGTTTTATTAGACTAGTGGCAGACTAAGGCCCCTTCATTTCTTGCTGTGCTCAGATATCAAACTGAAATATCGAAACATATACACTGACCTTCAGGTTGGCCTCATGCAGTGAGTCTGACCTGGCAGCGAGCAGCCCCCTAGCACATGGAGGCGGCGGCTGTGTGCCAATTCCTGAAAATCACGAGGCAAAGCTGTTTCCTCCAAAAAACATATGAAAGAGCATTAGGCATTGTTTCACTCCAGCGTTTGTTCACGGACTGTATTCTTGTTTCTTCCTATGGCATCAGAATAAATCCCTGTCTTCCTTTTCCCTTTGAGCAGTGCTTCACTGTATTCACTGCGTTTCATTACCTGAAAGCCGCAGGCTGGTGCAGAGGAGACTTGTGACGCTAAGATCAGCTGAAGCCTAATGGGAGAGGAGTCCGCGTGACTGCAAACCGCATGGACTTGTCTGGCAGTTCAGTTTAGGTAAATAAAGCCCAATGCGCTCACTGTTAAGCTTCTAGTTTTTTTATTTTTTTTTTACCTGGTGAAGCTGCTGTTCTAGGTTTTGGCCTCAAATTTTCTGTTGCTCAGGATAGAGAGCTACTGCTTCTGTATCATCAGGCTGCAGCATGACATGCAGCAGAGAGTTCATTATGCATTAGCAGAGCCATCTTTAAGGTAGGCAAACACTCGGTGACTCTGCAGAACAAAAGGAAAGCAAGAAAGGGAATCAGCAAACGTATTATTTGCTGACAATAATTGCTTCCAGTTGCAGCTGATTCCAGTGATTAATCACATTGTCTTAGTATTTTATTTGGAGGGGGGGTAAAAGCCAAGAAGTACTCTTCCCCATCTCCCTTGAAAAGTTAGCTAATACTGCTCAGAAAACAATGCTTAAGGTTTTGAAACTTGCAGTGTGTCTTTTATAGAAATAGCATTGAACCATTATACTCCTTTCTAATTAGTAATAAAGATGCAAATAAACCTAGCTAAGAGGTGGGAGAAAAATGTATCATACCAACAACATGAGTTATGTGTAGCCAGCCATGTGTATTAGTTATTACATACATTTTTGCTATAAATAAAATTAGATTAATTACAATTAATGCAATCCCTGTTTTATTTCTTCTGCACCAACGCTTAACTTCAGCTGCAGCTAACAGAACTCTAGTCCAGTGCTGGTCTGTAGGATCTCTACCCTTTCCCAATTTAAATGCCTCCTAAAGAGGCTGGTTTTCCACAATACCCACAAGAAACTATAGCATCCTATTCTGACCTATTTATTTTACCTTGTGAATGAACTGCTCACTGGGATGGAGGGAGGGGGATACATGAACACATGGGTTAAGAGAAATTGTTACTTTCAGTTAACCATGACCAGTGAAGAAACAGTGCTGTAGCTACCCCTACCACAGCTTAAATACATTAAGCAAACTTGTGTTTACATCACATTAAATGGTTGTAATGAGATTTCCATCATGGGATATATTTCCAGTATATACAAGACTTCAGGATCAAGCCTGTGACTACATCTTCTAAATAGATTTTCAGCCAAAGCAATTTGCAGATGCTTTTGATCAGGTGGGTTGCTGTAGCACCATTAAAAGCTGAAATATTACCAGCTGTAATGGTGTTTGCCAGCCTGATTTTGAAAATTGTTTCTGTTGAGCCCCAATTCAATATCCCTCTCTCTTACTCAAGTTTCTCTCTTACAGTGTAGCATCTGGCCAAACTCTTGTTACTTCCATTTACTTGCTTCTCCCAGGTCTGTCCTCTCAACTGCTTTGTAGAGGTGGAGCAGAGCAGAGCAACACCTTCTCCGCAGTTACACCTCCCCCTCTTTTCTTGAAGATCACTTTTCCACAGCATTCAACCTGCACCCAGGGAAAGCTCTTGGCTGTTTTTTAGCAGTTAACTGCAGTCAGCTTAACACTTTATGAAATGCAGTTTGCCCTTTCCTATGCTAGTCAGATTTAACTTGCTTTATCTTCAGAGCACACAAAAAAGGAGGAATGCTTTAATTTGAAATAACCTTTTTGTATTAAACTGGTAGTGGGAGCATGGCAAGCTTCCCACCCGTGTTGGCTGGGACAAAGTTGGTATGAAATAGCTATTCTGAGATAAAAAAAATACCTGTGCCTGTTTCTAGTAACATTTGAGGTTGAAATTAGTATCTTGAGAGTTATCTTTGTGTATGAGTACATATAACCTTAGTTTTAATCAAATAGTCATAACAAACATGGTTTCTAACATGAAACAGTTTTCAGGAGAGAGATGACCTGAAGTTTGCTGAATGCCTTTGCATGCCATTAAATGCAGAGTTCTGCCAGTCTGGGAGATCCTTCTGTCTAGTACTTCATCTCTGGTTTCTGGTTATTTTTCCCCTCAGCTTTTCTTTCTTTCACCGAAGTGAGTGTTTACCTTTGAAAGAAGAAGCTGTGTGGGCTCCATTTGAAACTAAAAATAAAGAGGATGCCACTACTGTAATTTAAATTCAGTAAAACAAGTACTGCAATTGTAGAGATACCCTTGCAAGAGCTATGTACCCCAGCCTGTTTTTGATGAAGAGCAAGAAGACTTTTTGCTCTCCTATTCAACTTACTGGTTTGCTCCTGGTTTTGCATTAACTTGTCTTTGCCTAACTCAGCAACTCTTAAATACTGTTTTTCCCCATCATTCCCTCTCCTCTATTCCTTTTCCCTGTTCTCTTTTGCCTTTTCCTTTCCACAGCAAGGTGTAAGAAATTATGCCATGTGTGCCTGCTGCCATGTCGCACCCCTTTTCTTCCCAAGTTTGCTGGGCTGCTCCTGCACCTCGGCTGCAGTGCGGCTGGTGCCCAGGTGCTGCCATTTGGTACTCCGCTTTCGGAGTGACGGCCACCCTCATCCTGCGTCTCTGTCCTTCTCCCACAAATAGACTTCAGATGCATTTTGCCCTTGTTTTTAATTTCCAGTGAAGGCAAACTAGTCACCTGAATTGAAAAATAAATGTTTTACTCTGTTTTGCAGCTGTGTGTTTGGTCTCCTCCCCCACAGGCTGGAGCCGGGATGGTGAGGCTTGTGAGATGCCCCGCATTAGCTAGCAACATTGCTCTCCAGCACGCAGAGGTTGCACAGTATTTTCCTTGTGTCCATCACTGCCAGCCCCACTGGTCTGAGGGTTGTATGTGTGCACAGTGCTCCCTCGAGGCAGCCCCATCAGCACCAAAATGAGAGCACTGTGGTGTCAGCAGCAGTTCAGTGGTGTTAGCATAGCCTTCATCCTGGGCTTGTTTGCTCTGGTAGGAAGCTACCACACCACAATACAAGTTGAGGTATAAGGTGAACTTCAGCAAAGTCCTCTGCCAAAATTAAAATTCAGCTTAGTCCCACCTCTCTGGACTGTCTATTTTAGCATTAAGGTGATTTTCAAGCAACAGGAGCAAAATTGGATCGCAAATAAAAAATGATCCAGAGGGTAAGTGTTTGGCCTCATGTATTTGCATTTGTAGGCACATGTATTTACAAGTCCTCTTTTTGTTTATGTTTTGTAGGACAAAGAAGGTCAGCCATTGCTACCGTATCATTTACCGCCACCCAGAGCGGACTTTAACACAGGACGAGGTGCGTCGCATCCATCAAGCTATTGAAGAATCAGCAGTTCGAGATCTTGGGGTTGAGGGCAGGTTCTAGCATCGCTGGTCTGAAGCCCTAATGANTACAAGTAAAGAGCGGGGTTTTGTGACTGACCCTAGCATATGGAAAACAATTGATAAATGGGCAATGGTAAAACTACCAGATAATAAACATTACCACTGAGAAATCATCGACAAAAGCGCTGGCGCTTTATTTTAAGAAATGGGGGAACAGCAGTAATGTAAGATTTCCCTCCTGTTACAATAAGAAATACACTGCCTGGTGGTTTTCTATGTTGTTAATTGGTCCCTGGGTTCCATTAAACTGTAAATACTTGGCATTATTTCTGTGTTGACAGGATCTTCTGTCCATGTAACGAGTGAAGCAAATCAGAGACACAGATAAGCTCAGGGAAGAAAAACCCATCCCTGCCTCTTTTTTAAATAAGAAATGTCAGGTTTTGCTTCAAGAGCCAAGTTTGGCTCTCTTACCTTCAGACCCCATGGGTATTGCTTTCATCTGCTACAGAGAAGGAGCCAGTGTGGCTCTGGGGCCAGGCTTGGCTGTCTTCAAATGCTAGGTCATTGGCGAGTCTTTCCAGTTGGATCTCCCTGCTCCCACAGAGCTGAGCAGAGCTGCTTAGCGAAGTGCTTCAAGCTATGTCACCTTCCCCAGGTGAAGGGGGCTCCCTTGTCTCAGTTCTTCTCACATAGGCACCAGTGCAAGATAAGTGTTCCCCTGTCACCATCAAATGATTGATATCACATGGGGCAGGGTGGCAGAAAAGAGAAACTCTTCCTCCTCACAAGGCTCTGAAAACCAGCTGCCTTGATCTCTCACAGTATCTTACTTTCTGGCAGCAGAGCCTGCTCAGAAATTTGACCTTTAAGGCAGGAAACCAAACTAAAATGGGATCTCCTACTATTTCAGGCACCAGTCCCTTTACAGGATGCTTAGCTTTTTCATTGCAGGTTATAATAAGTAAATTCTGGCAGTGGTATGATGCTAGGACCTGTAGAAGTGTTCAAATGGTCTGATAAATACTTGATGAGCCATTGCAGATGCTGATATGGAATATGGGACCTGTTTGTGCTTGTAATGGTATTTCATACAGTCTTGCAGGTCACATCTGGTTGCTATGCAGGCAACATTCCCTCCTTCAGGGAAGAAGGCAGTAAAAGTGCTGCAATAAACAGCATCTAACACTGATTTATACCTTATCAAGAAACATCTGTGCAGCAGGCTTGTGCTCAACCATAAGAAGCCAGTTACTATTGCAGATGTGACAGAAGCAGAGAGCTCATTTTAATTTCATTACTCAACATATTTAGCTGTGTAAACAAATCCTAATCTAAATTGCTGTTGTGTTATCCAAATAACTTGATTATGAAAACAATATGCTAGTCTTTCTATGAGGCAAAAAGAATGGGTGCCATTTAGGCAACAGAAAAACCTACTTGGTTACTTTTAAACCATGATCTACTAAGATCCATAAATACACCCTACCCCATTTGATGTTTCTCTGTCTCCTTCATTCTTCACCTTTTCAGGATTCCCAGTGAGGACCACTGAGGAACAGGAGCATTCAACTGAATTGCACTGAGCAGTAATTGTTCCAAGGCAAGGCTTGATCAATGCTGCCACATGGGGCAGCAAATTATGTGGATGTTAATTGATGGGATTGCATATGGAAAGAGTACTAAAACCTGCCTGCTGTAGGAGAGAACTGAGTCTCTTAGGAAAACAAGAGACTCTCTGGGGTGGAGTAGATTCCAAGCTTCCTCTTTTAATTTATTGATTTTTGAAGTTTCCATCATCTGCTCCCCAAATCCTTCAGTTCTTCTCTCATTCTGATCAGCCAGTTTTGGAGGCATAGAAATTTGTGGAAAGCAAGGAGGAGAAAATTGTACAATGAGCCCTTGTCACTGCAGCTACAGACTGGCATGTCTGCTTTGCAAGGAAACTTGGATGTTCTTGAATTGGCCAGTGTCCAGCCACTAACATCAGTTGCGTTTAGCATGTCTGGCTGTGAACTGTCTGTACTCTGGTGAGGAGGGACTCCTTGCAACAGCCAGGTCTTGGTGGAGTAATGTTATTCTTTGAAACCTAAAAGATTAACATCATAGGCTAATAGGATAAAGGGGAAATGCAAAGCTTTCCCTGAAGTTTCTCTGACAACATGGGATCATCTTCTGGAGTAGGTGTTTTCATAGCAGCAACTTTCAGACAAAAATGTGAATCATTAAGATTAAAAAAAACCCCAAACCACAGCTTCTTCAGGAGCAAGCACAGTTCAATTATATGAAGGATTTTCAGGCCTGTAAAATCAGATGGTCTGGCTGTGAGCATAATATGAATACTTGGGTATGTTTACATTAGGTAAGCCTTTTTCATATATATATATTCTGGGATTAACCTACTCTAAAGACCTATTGTTCTGGCAGATTCACCACTACTAGCAAAGCAGACCTCAGATCAAAAGGCATCAGAGTTGCATTTTTATGCTTATGAAAAGAAAATATTATTTTCTTTTCAAAGCCTGACCTTAATTTTACTGAGGAAGTTTGCTATGGGCAGTTGTAGACTCTCAAACCATATGGTCCCATGCGGATAGCAACAGAGAGCCCATGGGAGTCTAAAGATGTAATTGTCATGATTCACCACTAATTAGAGCTACACGATGCTAGCAATATCTCATGAGCTGGGCTGATTCTTGGTGGGAGTATAGATAACCTGACTGAGGAAGGCTCTCGGTACAGTCACTGACCAGCTCTGTCAAAGAAAGGGCTACCCTCAGCTGTCACTTGGGTTTTCTTAAGATATTTAGCACAAAGGTAGGTAAACTAGCTTGAAGACAAGAACAACATAGCTACCAAGATAAGTTCACTTTCAGTTCTCTGCTACGCTACAGTCTGTCTCATGAACATCCCTCGGTCTTGGATTGGCTGCAAGTCTAGTAAAGGTGAGTGAGTTCCTAAATATCAAAGTGATGCCATGCCATGTGGAAATATTAAGGGGAGCAACATTTGCGTAATTAGTGTGCGTGCTGACTGACTAGTATAGTGGCAAGAACAGGGCCCTGCTTCTTGTTCTTATCGGTTGCCTGTGTTTATTTTTGTGTACCACTGGGTTTTATATCAGTATCCTTTAATAAAAGAGAAAAAAAATCAATGGTAGCAAAAGAAGCTACACATCCCTAGGAGAACTGGCTGGGGATTTCTATGACTGAACAGTGTGTACTGTTTTAATGTTCTGGGTGCTGGTTTTGTCCCTAGTTGCCACTGTTTTTCAAGCTAGCTGTGATTCCTGGAAGACTAAAGATTTTGTTTTAACACCCAGTTTGGGATCTTCCCAGTAAACTGGCAGCAAATTTACAGTGCACTGAGACTTACCTGTTTTTGATGTCCTCGTTAAAGGCACCGCAATGGAAAAGTGTTGTGAGACAGATAAGCAGTAAATTGTTCAGTGTTTTTACCCTTGAGGCTTCAGTGACCTCTGCTCTAGTATTGCCAGACGCAATCAGTTGCACAAATCTGAAAGCAGCTTTGAGCTTTGTCCTGAGAACCCAAACGAGATTAGTAAACCACTGGTGGTGGGTGTTCGCCTTCCACTGAGAAGGCAAACTCCTCTCCCTTCTGCAGGTTGGTGGCCATACTTCAGCACTGAATTTATTGGCCTTTAACTCTGTGCAACTGTACTGATTTTCACAAGTATTGACGAATTGGTCTAAGCCCTTGAATAATTTCATATAGGGGTTAGCTTTTTATTTTAAATGGGGGAAAAAGAAGTTGTGGGCTTTTTGTTTGTGTGATAGTTTTTTAACTGCAGACTAATGTATTTCAGCTGCCCCAGGTAAAACTCATGGCCAAGATGGGACTCTTTGGTGGTCCATTGAAGTAAACATGGGGAGTCTCACCCCAAAAAGCAGAATTATGTCCATCTCATTGAGTTCATATCTGGGCAAAACTAAAGAACCATGTCTTTGCTGTGGGTTGACTGAAGTTTGGCTGGTGCTTTTTAGTTAAGCCAAGGTTAGAAAGCACTCTGTGTCTTGCCATCACCACCCTAAACACACACAGAAGCATCTTTATGGAGAAGGAAGTTCTGTTGAATTCAGTGCAAGCATATAAAATGGTTGTGTTGGGTATTTGAGGCCTGCTAGTTGATGTTGCTGCATTATCTCCATCAGAATTGTTACCATCTGGGAGAGAAAACAGGTTTGTACTTCAGCTCTGAAATAAGTAGCCGTATTTGTAAAGTTCAGAGCTCTCTTCAGATATTGCCTGCTGTGCGTCTTTGCTAAGAGAAGACTGTTTATGTAAAACAGATTTGCTTTCTGTGTAGACCAGGCCATACTGACTAATTACACACATCCTGATCAAATTTTAAGATATGTGAGCATTATCTCTGGAGGGCCACCAGAACTGAAGCAAACTTGTGAGGACCTTGAATAAATTTGTAGGGGACACAAGAAACCAGACATTGGCACCTATTACCTGCTTTTAAACATGACTGCAGTTACATCTGAATTTTGAGCTGAGTATCTCGGAGGAGATGATTGCAGTTCACCACAGAGCACGGGCATATGCTGGGTGAAGGCACTGACGTCTCCAGAATTTGTTGTATAAGGTTTGATCATCATTAACATCTGATGCACTCACATGTTTGGCAGTTTTCATGCTTTTGTGCTTTTGTCAGATGGCCTCTTATTCTATTTATGCCCGCTGTTAACTAAGTAGAGTCTGCTTTAGTCTGCCTTCTATACTTGGAAAACTGTGCCTAAAATCACTTCAGCCATGACCTAGCTTTCTCATTTCAGTTTTGCTTACCTTCTCTTACAGTCCTTGCTATTCAAGTTTGGTACAACTTTGGGAAAGAAACAGTGTCAGGCAGTAAGCAGGGAGATTTTTTTTATACCACAGCCTAAAGCCTGTGCTCCCACGCCACATTACTGCCAGGTCTCTCTGTGCTCACCCTCTGGATGCAGGTGATTAACACACGGTCCAGGGAATTGTGCCTCTGCCTGCTTGGTAATTTGCTGGGCAGCACCGCAGTCATCCAGAGCAGCTGCCACTTAAATGGGCAGTAGATTGTTCTCTTTTTATTTCAGTGCCTGCAGCTTCACTTGTATCACAGTATGGTACAGTCAGAAGCGCTGTGTTGGTATTTGCTGCAGCTAAGCATCAATTAGACGCATCTCGTGGTGTGGTGCCTGTGCAGCCATTTTTCAGTGGAATTGTGTGCTCATGAATGACTGTGACCGTCTTCATCTACAGATGTGAGGCACATTGAGACCAAGAGTCAGGATTAAAAATTATTAGACCCCAACAGGTACAGATTTGGGATTGTGGGATTTTATGGATATTTGTTCAGGTTTGAAAGTCCCACTAGACATCTGTCCAAATGTTTAGTCACTTGTAACCCGGCACTCGGTGACCGTGGTGACACTGGTGTCATTTTGGGAGAGGGGAGCATGTTTAGCGAGGGATCACACGGTAGCTAAACAGCAAGGCAGGAGGAGTTGTCGTCTGATGTCCTGGGCTCAAAACACTGAATTACCTTCCCTCCCACTATGCTACCGGGAGGCACGGATGTGAGTTTGGCTGCCTGCCTTTGCATAGGCACTTAGTAAATAATTAGCATGCATGGCCAGGCTTTTTGGTCATCAGTTATTGTTGTAACTGATGATTAATTTAAGGGATTATTGATTCTCATGCCAAATCACAGAATCACAGA
>VZTV01092526.1:328-28309 GCA_013400875.1 Anhinga rufa | reverse complement strand
AGGAGGCGGCGGCGGGAGGCGGCACCTCTGGTCCCCGGGCGAGCCCGGGGAGCGCTGGCAGCGGCGCAGGGGAGGGGGGACCCCTCTCCCCCTCTCCCCTCCCTGCCCCGGGGCAGGGCTCCCCGCCTGCGGCTCCGGGCCGCCCCGCCGCGCCCGCCGAGGGGGGCCGAAACAGGCACCCAGGGGAAGAAAAGGTCGCTGCCCGTAGGCTTGAACCCGCCGGCAGACTGCCCCACCGGCGAGCCAAGGCGAAACCGGGCCGCTGACTGATTCTGTTCCTAAAATTAGGAATTTGCGCCGTTTGGCACTTAAATCCCTCCTTTTTCTTGCCTGCTCTGCACGGAATTCCGAGGGTTGTACCCAGCCTGTGGCATTTCGTCCTCATCATTGCGAATGACTTTTCTACTCAATCTGTGCTAGAAACGAGATTAACTGTGTTGAACTGATCAAGAAACACGTTTTAACAACAATTTGTGGTGGTTTTTTTAAAACATTGTCTTTCATACCATGCAATACACCGCTTTCCTGTAGTCACCCTGTACTCAACTTCGCGAACTGCTCTTTGCGTCACGGTCTTCGCTGAGCTTCACTTTTGGTAAAGCCCACTGATGAGTTTAATGGTCCCAGAACCAAACGTCAGACTGAAGCTGATGACATCATCGCTAGGCAACCCTTTCATTTCTTTAACTGCTTTGCCTGCTGTGTCTGCTAACCAGTTCAGTGGTGTCCATTTCCAGTGTGATGGCAGTTCATGGCTGATGCAGGTTTCTTGGGAAGCGGCGCTCAACCTTAGGCTGGCGCTTCTCTGGGCAGCAGCCATTTCATTGCTGTAAACACCCAGTTTCAGGAATAACAAAAGACATTTACACTGTGGATTTTTGCCAATGTGAGATAAACGTTTATGGTCCAAATTGCTCTCTTAGGTCCTAATCCATCTCTGGATGAAGTTTAACAGGCCTTGGGAACAGGAGTAAGTTTTCAGTACAGGGTGTTATTGGCTATACACAGGTTTTTCTAAAAATAATTGGAAGTGGGAGAGGATATGCTGATAACACATCTCTCGTTTGTTTGCATGCAGGTAGCTCTGATTTTGACATGTCTATCATGGATTGTTTTTATATGGGATCTATTATTCTGGTACATGACAAATATCACCCAAGGCTATTGATATAGCTATTGATTCTTGAATGATGGCTTATAAATGGTTTGTCTTTTCAAAACTTTTTTAATCAGCAGCCTCAGGACTTGGGCACGTTCAGAAGAAATAGAAAAGTATGATCTACTGGACTAGACTGGGGAGAAATGTTTCATCTTCCAAGTATCAGATCCTGAAGGCACTTAGACAGCAAATTACACTGCTTCGTTGAGAACTTGTGTGGAGCGCAGTAGGAGAAGGGGAACACTGGCTGTGGTTAGCAGCAGAAGCAGCATTAATATGGGGTGCGTGTCAGTGAAATGTCAATAGCAATATTCTGCCAGGAAAACATGGGTTTGGGTATTTTGTATTTCCAGCAGTTCACAGGGGAGTTAACTGACAGCGGTGCTGCTGTTCCTGTCACCTGTCAGAAAGCAGATGTGGAGAGAAAGAGGATGCTTTTCCAGCCATTTCTGATGAGGGACATGATTGTAGAAGCAACTTGCTTCTCTCTCTGTATCATCTACGTGACAAGGTGAACTCCCCTTCCCCCTGCCTCCCCTCCCAATCCTTTCTTCTAGAGCACTTCTCCTCTTCATCTGCTATCGCTGCGGTGCTGACACTCACACTGACAGCATCTGGCCACTCTGCTTTGCTGGACTTCACATCACTCCTCTTTTCTCTGTCCTAGCTTCTCTTGCCTTCAGCCAACGGATTGTTTGATAAATAATGCTAAAATAGATATGCAAAATCATGCCTGCACTATTAGCATGGATAAGCATGAGAGCATTTGAATAGACGTATTTGCATGCAGAGATGCCCACTCGTGCACGGATACTCTTGCCTTATGAATCTAGCCGATTAAACTGTGGTTACCTCTAGGAAGTGAGCAGGAACCTGCTAGGTTTGCTGCTCTGCAGGTGTAAACTCTGTTCAGGCAGATAGTGATTCCTTCACTAATATTTATTTATCTTTGATCAGTGATCTTTGTGTCTACTGAATAACAAGCAGAAAAGGAATAGGACCACAGCCAAATCAGCAATTACTTTTGAGAAGCTGTTGATGATTTGGTTTTCACAGAATGGCGGGGGTTGGAAGGGACCCCTGGAGATCCCCCTGTCCAACCCCTCTGCGTGAGCAGCACCCCCAGAGCAGGGGCACAGGACCGCGTCCAGGCGGGGTGGGAATGGCTCCAGGGAAGGAGACTCCACAGCCTCTCTGGGCAGCCTGTTCCAGTTCTTTGTGTTTTCCTATTGAACTTTTTACTATTATATAATTGATAATTAAGATTAGTCAAAAAGAGGGAAGAAAAGCCGTGGGATTTTTTCCAGTTGTTATCTGAGCTTTCAGCAGAACAGTTGAGCAGAATGTCATGCTTTGAAAAATGCTGGTCAGCTCCACCTCTTTTGTTAAGTCTCTACATTTTATTTGGTTTAACTATCCTTTAAAATATACACGTTTATTGTACCCAGGTTTTTAATAATATTATCACTTTATTAATTTGGAATAAGAAATAATTATAAACTCTGAAATGAGTTTCAAAAGCATATGTTTATTTAGGAATCAAAATTTTCAGGACTAATCAATACTCCCCTCTGAGTGAAGCACCCCATAGCCATTAGGGCTTAGGCTTAAAGGCACAGGGCATCATAAAGGTGGTGATGAAAAAAATGTTTTAATATGGTGTCTGATTCTCGGGCTTTGGCAGACTGAATGGTAGACTCTCCTGAATCCCCTCTGTGGTGCCGTAGAGCCTGCATAGCCAAGTGAGCTATGCAGACAAATAAAATAGCCATAATCACACAGGCAATGATACTGCAAATGATGACCAGCCTGGAAACGATGTTGGAGAACAGTACTTATTAGCAGTCAAAATTTTGACCTCAGCTGAAAATTTCTCTGGGGCAAGATGTCCTGGATGCTGTCATGGGAAGCAGCACGATGTCGTCACAAGCACCAGGGAGAAGTGACATTTTGCTGGCTTGCCTACAGGTTCCCTAAATGCTGAGATTTAGAAAAAAACCACTTCTAGTTCTCACCATGCAGGCTGAGAAATACACTACCTTGCTGGCTTCTTTGGGAAAAGTAATCCCTTTTAAAGCTTTCTCATTGTAAGATTTACATTTATTTTTAGTGCTTGGGGTTTAATTTGCATAATTCATAATTATCTTAGCTTTCTGTATGAATTAATCATTTGCAGTTATTGCTATTAGGGAAAATTCCTGCTATAAATAATTATTACAGTTTAAGTTGGAAGACATACCTGGCAGCTTATGTTTTACTAATAACAAGTAATATACTTAGTCAGCTTTTTCAAACTTTGTAGCTCTTTCAAGATGTTTTTTCTTGTGCCTGACAGTCATGTTACTAATTATTCTGTAGTAAGACTGTGTGGTAGTTAGTTCCACTGAATAATGCATCTCCTCTTCTCCAGGCATTGAGGATATGCATTGTATTTTAATCTCCTGCCATGTAGCCTGCAGTAAGTGTATGTGTGAATGTGTATATTTGTATATATGTTTGTTCACTGTGGCATGTAATGGTCAGAGGAGAGAAAAAACAAAGAAATTCTGCTTTTAATTGGGTCATTTATCAATTAATCTATAATGCTAAACATTTATTTAGCTGAACAACTGTGTGTGATAACCGGGTCTGAGACTAGGAGGGGTTCATCTTTAAAGCTAGAAAGGCTCAGGGTGGAGAATGGGTGTGCGGGGGAAGAATAGATATTGCACAGCTCATGTGTCTCTGCTAAAAAGAAGTAAAACATCACTTTGCACAGAAACAACATTAATTTTAATGTCGGAACATAGGGCAGCCATTTCCCCATGCACCAAGAAACTGTGGCAGGAGGTGCAGACATTTTTTAGAGATGTAGGAAGGCTGTAGTTGAAGAGGAGTAGAACGAGAGATGAAGATAAATAGGTGATGCTCTGTTGTGATATTTATGGGAAGTGATAGACGTCAGGAGACATATAGATGTGTCATGGTGAAAATGCTGGACCACAACACATAACGGCATAGGCTGTCTCTATGCAGTAAATAATCTAACCTGTTAAAAAGTGAAGTTTTTCAAGTTAGGGCACTTATTCTAAAATATTGTTCACACATAGTCTTGACCCAAAGTAGCAGCAGCAGTCTGAGGTGCAGTCCCTTCAGGTTTTCTCCGTACCATTCACACTGAAAAAAAAGAATTCAAAAGCCGATATGGTTGGGAAACAGTATTGCAAGAGTTTCACTGAGGGTTTGAAATTTTCAGAGTGTTTCAGAACTAGACAATTTTATTCTACAGCACAACATCCCTCCTCTAAAATGCACTACTTAAACTATTTTGCTATTCACATTAGAAACAACATTCGGCTATTCTGGAGTTAGGGAAGTGACTGAGTAGAAAACCACCGCTTGCCCTGCTCTCTGTCTAAACCCCTGAAAAAAACATATAGCCTGTAAGACTTAAGCTAGCAAGTTATAACATGAAAACAATATTTACCTATATATGGGTACAGTAGCTAAGGTAATGTCAGAATAAATGCCAGTAATGCTTCATCAGTGCAATGCTTTCCTGGTATGCCTCAGGTGTACATCCTTGCCTTTTAGACTTGCTTGAAAATTTAACCTAAAGAAACCCAAAACCGATGAAGGAGGAGTCAGATATCAGCACTGGCCTTGATTTCTCCTCCTGTCTTCCAGTGCAAAGTTACTATTGCCTGTCTGTGACACGAGAGGAGGGAAGAGCAGTTCCCTCTGGTCCCACACCCCTGAATATCATAATTTCTCTGCTGGCTTTTTGCACCCAGAATATTTTTCCTTACTTTCCTTCCTGCTAGTAAGAGCCACCTGATGCTGAGGATTTAATATGGGATCTGTCTGGAGAGCCGTCGCGCTGCAAGACGGCCAGGGAAGCTATTTTTAGCATTTTCCGTAGCAGGCTTTGTCTAACCACTCTGGTATTACTGACCACAGGTTAGTGATGGTGAGGTCTAGCTCTGACACGTTTCATTGCTCTGACAAGAAAAGAGGGTCTGTCAAGCCCATTAAAAGCTGGAAAATAACTAGGCTAAATAATACCTTGTTTCATCTGTTCTTTCCAAGCTGGTATTCTGTTTGCAGTGAACACAGCCCTGAGGGCAACCCACTGTTAGCTCCGTGATCAATGGGAAGACATGCTGGCCTCAGTTTTACAAACCTAATTATTTTCTTCAGAAATCTGTCTGAAACTAAAAGGCATCTGACCAAAAATCTTTCCTACACCTGGAGCTTAGAGGAATTCAGCCATTGCATGTAAATTGTGTTTATATTGACTGCTTACATCTCTTTTGAAACTGGTGCCTTTTAGGTGGCTTTGCAAGAAAACACAGTCCCCTCCAGGCACAAACTGTGAACTCCATATATTAAGAAATATGGTTAGTAGTAAGAATGTAGTATGTGTTTGTATTTAAATACACACAGGCATATGCACATAAATGGTTGCACGCGCACGAGCGCGCGTGCGTGTGTGTGTGTGTATGCCTGCTTATATATGTGTGTGCTTGTAAGATGCCACCATGCATCGCTCACTCAGGTAATGGTGCACAAGCCACACACCCTGGGAAGTTTGAAGGCAAGGCAGAGGGTGAGCTGGTTGTGGGAAAAGGAAGCAATAGCTTGTCCTTCAGTGGTTGGGCTTCAGAGGCAAATACCTTCCTGCTTGTTTAGCCCAGGCGTCAAGCCTGTGCAGTAACTCAGAGTGTACAGGAAGATTTAAGGTCAATTTGGTTTAAGTAGTTGTTCACCTTTGACATTTGTCAACTGGTTAAAAGATTAACCAGCTTTAATGCACATCATAAGCCCTTTGCCACAACATAGCTCTACATCAGAAACTGGATTCAACCTCTTCTTTCTGCTGGCACATAACACCTGCATTAGCACCGATTAGTCTTGTAGAACTGGCCAAGGCTGAGTGCATGAATACAGGGGTGTCCTGAGCAAAAGAGATCCAAAAAGTGATGTAAGGCAAGTTTGAAGTATGACATGCATTCACCATCAGCTGTGGCGTTGGTAGAAGAAAGGAAATGCTCAGAGACAGCAACAGTCATGAAGCCAAAAAAGTTCATGAAGTAAAACTGCAGAGGTAGGAACATATAAAGCAGGACTGCTGGGCAGGGAAATACTTTTGCCAGGTCTTCAATCAGTTATAGGGAATACCGTGCTTGAACTCAACCCAAGTATCTCTATACATTCAAGACATAACTCAAGAGTTAATGAAGGGGGGTTATGTGAAGTGTTTGCCTCCAATAGGAGGAAATAGCTGATGGCCAGGGCAGTCTCTCCTCTTCCTACGTACCTTTGAAACTGCCAGGAGTGAAGAGATGGCTCCAAACCTCCCATAGATCTGTAAACCTTCATTTAGCACAAAGAAAGATGTGCAAAGAAAGATAGGAAGATGGATAAAACACATGAAGAAGCACTTCTACCTCTTGGATGCCTTTCAGTTCAGTCGCAAGGTCATCACGATAAAGCACAGTGTGTTGCAAGATCTTGAAAGCCATACCAGGGGTCTTGGCTTAGTAAAAGTCTTGGCCAGGTGGTTGTTGGGGTTCTCCTGTCCAGATTTTCATGCCTGCTTTTTCCCTGACAGACTGTTCACTGCAAAATCCTCCAGCATGACCAAGATGAACTGTTTCAGGACCTGCTGGCTGGCTCAGCCATATCCGTGCACCATTGTAAAGGGACCTCCAGTTCCCATGTAGTGGGTGGGTGTTGTTGGCACCTGATGGCACACCACATCACAAGGGCACAGAAGTCACATCAGGGCTGCCACACCGAGCAGTGGGATGCCTGGGACTTCTTGTGGAGTCATTCCTTGTTCTTTAATACAGTTCTAGCGCAGGTGGCTTTTGCTTGTGTAAAAGCGTTAAACCAAGCTGTAACTTTGTCCTTCTAAAGGATGAGTTGAACGTCAATAAAATAAAACAAGGTTTCGTTTACCATGTTTAAAAATTATTATATTATAGTAGAACCCCCCAAACACACAATCATCATTACTGAAAGTGGTTCCAAAAAGTTGGCCTACTTCATAAATACTTAAGAGCAAATCCCATCCATTGTGGAAAGTGAATCCACTCTAAAATCCTTGAATTGCCTGCCAGACCTACATCTAAATATGTTATCCTGGATTAAACCCTGTGGAAAATTCATAATGAAAACCAAGCCAACCACACAGAGCAGGTGTGACCTGCAGGCTGCTGAATACTGTGATTGCTTCCCATAGATTATAATTTTAGCAACACCTGGGCTGAATGTGCTGTGCTGATGCAACAGCCATATGGATTCTAATTAAATAATTACGGGATAAGAGTACAAAGAAACATTCAGAGATTGTGAGAAAACAAACAAGCATAATGCAGGAACAAAGATACTAGATTAGCTGGGAGATTAAAAGCTTTTGTATGGCCCTATTTATATTGCCGGCATAAATAAAATCTCTTCATACCTGTATGTAATATGTTATATATAAATGCAATCAATGAGAAAAGTTAATTGTTTGGTCTGGAGGGAATAGCCATAGTTTTGCATGAGGACAAGGCCTTAAATAAAATAACCTGGTCATAGGGGAAAGGTGAGATGGCAGAAGAAGAGGAGAGGTTTATGCCACCTACCTCTTTCCCTTCTGGGCTCCCTGAGAGCTCAGGGGAGGGCGGCGGGTGCTTTCAGAAGGCAGCTGCCCGTGCTGCAGTCTGAACTCCCCCCTGCGGCAGTTCTCTCTACTCTAACCCATATGACTTGGGACAAGTCGTAAACCCACGACATAATCACTTGCTTCCTCAGTATAATGTGTGTAACGCTCTTTACCTGATCTCTGGTAGCCTTACACAGCCTTTTTAGTTAACATACATAAATTACGTTTGAAAGTCTTCCATGAAGGATGTCATTGAATAACCAGCTTGTTTTCTTTTATTTAAAACCACCTGGCCACAAACACAACAAAAGATTTCTAATGAACACCAGAAAAAAACAAGGGAGGTGCAATTCTGCAAGTAGGAGCAATGTGGCTCTCCCAGACAAACCTACGAAGTCAATGGGTTTCCCTTCCGAAAGGTGATAGAGGTCAGGTTGAAGGATAGATTGGTCAAAGCTGCCAAGAAGTAAATACATTCAAAATAAATGCACACAACTGTCTCTGAAAGATCTGAAGGTTAAAAATTGACATTGGACAGCTCTGAATTCTTGCAAAATTTGGTTCTGAGTTTGTTCTGAATATTGCAGTAAAATACCAGTGAAATGTGGGGTGCATGAGCTCTGCCTCTCAGCTACACGTGTGACTCACTCAGGGTCTCCTTAGACACCTGGAAAAATCTTAGCTGTTGTAGGGCTTCTAAAGTAGCTTAAAACCATCCATGGACTTATTTCCTCACCCATTGCTAATGGGTGAAATTAAAGGAAGCTTTCTACTCTAATACTTTGACAGCCCTAACAGTTACTCACACATATAATCCCTGACTTCAAGATATGACTTTGCAGGACTGGATCCTAAAATGTGTAAGCAATAATAATAAATATTTAAGTATTTAAAAATATATAATTGCTCTCTAACAGTGGTCTTTTGTGTAACCTTCTAATAGAAATTATCTTCCTCTGGAATATCTGTCCTAGAGTCAAGTAAATAGACACAAACTAAGTTTGTAATTTACATGAGCTGGTTGAATTATAATTCTTAACACAGACGAACAGGATTTATGTTCTAGAATGACCAAAATCCTTTGCTTCATCAAACCTGTCATAATCTCTTAGATACCTGCATACACTACTGGCAGTGCTTTAGTAAATTTCCTCAGCCAAATTCCTTTTTAAAAATCTTATTTGATTTTCTTCCACCAAGAGTGTTTGTGGTTTTGCATTTGTTTTCAACAGGAGATTTTTTTTGCCCCCTTGAATTATACAATCTTTATATGAGTCTAAACACACTTGGAAAAATAGGAAGCCCTGCCTGGGAATATAAATTGCACTGCTGTGCTTAGTCACAAATGGCTGAGCGCAATGAGATTTTACAATAAACCAGAAATGTCTGTGTTTTGTTGTGTCAATAAATGTTCCAGTGATGCTCTTAAAGACAATAAATTACTAGTAATGGAACACTATCCTCAGCATGTAGAAGTCATTTTCCACTTCCAGACATTCTCAGATTAGGTTTAAATTGCTATTAGAAAATCCTAAATGTGTTTGTTTGCAGAAAACCTTTTTAAGGCCTAGAAATAATCCAACAGTGGCTGGTTAGAGCAGAGTTAGCTAGAGTATTCCTAGGGAGCAGAGTTTACACATTTGGAAGGGAACTCGTCTCCAACAGATCCTTACCACTAGCAGAGGGAACAATACAGAAAGGTTTCACAGCCTGTAATTGTTTGCAGCTGCTTGATGGTACTGCTCAGCCGAAGAGAAAACATGTTGTCAGTCTGCTACGAAAATCATTGTGAGAGCCTGAGTTTATAGCATGGGTATAAGACTTGATCCTGAGGCCACGCGTCTGGGCTGCAGCTGGCAGAGTGTATCTTCATGATGGATGTTCAGAGAAAGCCTCCGAGGTAGCAGAAGTAAACGAAGGACATTGCAAGCAGGGCAGGATAGGGGGTGGAAGGGGGAGAGGAATAAGCGATAAGTGAAAGAAAATAGGACTCTGGAGTACAGCCATTAGCTCTTCTGTAAGCAGAGCTGTTGGTTTCCCTGAAGATTCATTGAAATCCACAGTGTTTTCATCACTAGTGTTCATGTGCTTGGTAGTGCTTACAGCCTGGACCTGAAGGTACAAATGCTGGGTTTCTAACACATCCTCTTTTCTTCAGCATTGACTTTAGCAATAGAACATCAAAGCAGGACAAACCCTTTACTTTTTTTTTCTTATTAAAGGCAGCAATACTAAAGATCAGAATAGTGTATGTGTTTACAAGTATAACGAGCTGTGAATAATCTTCAAGACTGTGATACTCTTCCTGGTCCTACACTGAAAAGTGGAGACATAAAGCATAGAGAGGAATTTTTATATTGATTTTCTGAGGTTTTTCAGAAAAAAATCCACACGGGATCGAGCAGGAATTTCAGAGGGGCTAATTAGCTCCACACTCTATGAGAACCATCACTGGCAAACTTAGACTGTGCTGGATTGCACTGTGATATCTTACAGACTAATGACCCCCAAAACACTGAGTTTTCTTGATCAGTGCCCAAAACTGATTCCATGCATTCAAATTCAAAATTGCATTACCCTTAGCAGAAAGCCTGCTTTGCTTCTTGTTTTATTTTGATTTTTAGAACCAAAAAAATGAAAAGAGAATAAACTGGTGTTGCTAATGGATATATTTCCATTAGCTATAGCAGGGTTTGCCCATACATGTGATATCTGGCCTGTGCTGATGTAACTTAAAAGCAAAGGTTACAATTTCATGTTGGAAGCCATCAAAATTGGCTGTGCTACTTCCTATTTTCTGTCGGTATTTTGAGCTTTTGTAAGCCTTGTGCAGTCTTAATATGATAGGTAATTTTGCATCGTACTTGAAGGGGTCCATGAGCATGAACATGTAATGTCACATTTATATATAAACATATGTATATGTATGTGTGGGTACATTATATATATCAAGTGTTTTTAACCCTACTTAACAAGGAGATGTGAAATCTCATGTAATGTATGCTTTGCAACTGCACATTTATGTTGCAGCATATTTGACTGAGCTTTCTCTGATGTCTTTATTGATGTTCTCCATGGGGACACAAAGAGCAAAAGTATTAATGAACTCTCTGATTCTGACTGAGCAGAAGCTATGTTAAGTGCATTCAGTAAAAGAGGAAGCAAGCATGAGCCGAAGGCTCCAAGCAGTGAAGAAAGTCCTGGCTGTTGGCGAGCTTGCTGTGAGATTCCTCTTTTAAGGACCAAATCTTTCCCAGGATGTTTGATCTGCTGTCAGTGATAGTTCCTCAGGGCCACAGGGGTCCTAAGATGAGCTCTCAATGGTACATGTGATATCCTGAAGAAAATGGAATTTTCCGCTAAGTAATAACAATGAACCATGTGAGCCTGGCAAAACAGAATTTGGCAGCCAGAGAAGGGAGCTGAGAGATAGGGAAGCATTTGTTTTATGACTATATCCTTGAAGAAGAACTCTTTCTTACATGCCTTTCTTTTTGCCATTGTATTCAAATATTGATACTAACTTAACAGAGGAGTGAGGTTGGCATGGTGTCAGATGGTTAACAAACCAGTAATTAACGGATATAATGGCAAGAAATCTTGACTAGTTGTGTCTGGCATATAGGAAAGCGGGGTGCGTAGGTGTGAAGCAGGTGGTATCAGTGAGCAAAATGCTATCAGCCTTAATGCAGGTGGGAAAAGAGTTGAGCAAGGGCCCTCATGGAGAAGGGAGTTTGCAGCATCTCTCAGATGAGCCTCACTCGGTCGTTGGGAGCCAACAAGCGGTACCAAGCTTCTTCACAGGGTCAGAGAAAGGAGCAGTTCAGCCCTTTTATGTTGAAAAGTTAACTATAAATAACAAAGCTACTGCCGAGTCAAAAGGTGCATTTGTTCAAACTGAGAAGCCATGAACTGTAAAAACTAAGCTGAGCCCAGAGCTTTCCCTGGAAGCCTTAAAAGGGCTTAGTTTGGCAACTGGAGATTTTTTCCTTTAATATAGCAGGATGCAACATGATGGATAAGACCACAGAAGCCATGAAACAGAAAAATGTGATTTGCTGAACGCTACATTGAAAAACCTGCAGTACATCCATCTTTATCCAGGGACAAGCCTGTGAGTAGGAGAGTGTTTCTGCAAAGGGAATGAAGGGATTCCTCTGTGCATGACATCAAGGCTATTAAACTTTTACTATATAGCATTTCTAACTTTCTGAAAGGGAAAGAGAGAAGTTATGTAAAACCAGGATTCTGTGACATGGAATATCTTGGATTTCCATGGAATATCGAGCATTCCATGGAAGATGGAATATCTCCTTTGTCATACAATCCTGGATTTATATAACTTCATACAACCTATATAGTTTTAAATAATTCCCCCTTCAACTTTTCTGTGTGAACAAAGCCAATCACATATGAAATATCTGGGGTCAGCTCTTCCATGGTCATAAATCACTCTAGTTCCTCTGCTTTCCATGGCAGCTCACCACAATTGAAGTTTTGATCCAATGCGGGTTAGTTGATCACTGAAAAGTTTAAATGTTTCGAGGGGGGGAAGATCCACAGCTAGATATTCAGATCTGACAAATGTTTAGCATCGTGGTAAGTGGGATGTGAATGGAGACGACATACCTTCCCACCTCTGAGCGTCATCGGAGGTCCCACCTGTGTAAGTGCCTGCCAGCAGCGTGTCACTAGAGGCACAGGGCAGCATCGCTGTCCCTCTTCTGCCCCAGGACCTCACGTGCCAGGTGGCATGGCTGACATGGGGGTCCTGGAGCAAGAGCCAGGCAGCAGCAGCTTTCTGCAGATGTGTGGGACAGGCACCACAGCTGAGTGGTGTGGCGTGGGGCCAAGAGGCCAAGAGGCTCGATCTCGCACCCGGCGTGTGACACTGGCTGGGCTGTGTATTAGATTAAGCATCCACATTTTCCAGTCACCAGATTTTCCCTGCAGGAAGAGTCAGTCATTGTCAATATTTATAAAGCCTGACGAGACCTTCTCACTGAAGGGCAGAAGGAGCGAAAAGTGTTTCATCATTATGAGTTTCCAGCTCTTCAGTGACATTTGATGAAATCATATTAAGCATAATTATATTTGAGGGGAGCACGTCTAAGTTCTAATGAGCCTTTATACTTATTCATTATCTGATTTTCTCATTTTCATTTTTCAAAGGTTTGTTTGCTTCATTCGGTTAAATTAAGGGAGAGCCATTTTCATAACCTCTTCCCTTCAACTTTCAGGTCCTTTACTAAGCTTTATGGCTAAGCTGGCAAATATTTGCACACACTTGCTTGATTCTTAGCTTCTAGGGGGTCCCATCATATATGTGAAGTTATGGAGAAGAATAGCTTTATGAATAAGCCCTTGCAGGTTTACAGGCTACTTTTGTTTGGTTTTTTACCAAAGGAAATTGTTACATAAAGAAAGCAGGCTTTGTTTTTTCAGGAGTTACTATAGTTAGTGGGATGAAAGCCAGGCACTACAGGTGCTTGACAGAAGAATTATATGCAGATTTGAAGCATAAATCCCATTTTGTCCATTTTGAGGGCATACTCTGGATTTAAATGGAAATGGACAGAGCAGCACACTGACTTGTACTAGAGATTAATATGTTCTCTGCCAGTGTTCATTATTTAAGTCCCTGATGCTAGGAAAAAAGGTTCTGGATTTTAATAGGAGTGCATATCTTCATTCGTTTTTTCCTTCTTTTTCTGTGCCTTTTTCATGAGGAATCCAGGCTAGATATATCCACTGAAAGCTGCAAATTATATCTGTAGTTATAATTATAATTAACTATCATGATCGCCTGCAGTAAAGAAGGTGAAGAACTGATGAAGGTGCTAATTGGCTCCTGTGTAATGATGTGTTTCCCAATAACTTTTCCTGGTAGTCTCATTAAAAATCCTTTTTTGGGAAATGAAGGATGTTTGAAATAGTACACTGTGAACGATTGCTGTAAGAAAAAGCTTCTGGTAAAAAATATGGAGCACCAAAATATTAACAGAACAGAGTTGTTGCAACATTGTATATCTGTCACTGATAAATTTCCAAAATTAAATATTAACTTTTAAAATGTAGCTTACATTTTGCCCACATCTTTGTTTATATCTCCAGAATTCCCCTATCCACTGGACACCACTGATCATCTACTGCAGATCTACTGCAGACGAAACCTGAAGTAGCATCATTTCTGAAGCGGCTTTCCTCTTTTTCTAGAGGACCATAGATCGGGCCCAGGGTGAACACTGGAATTTCCTTCCCTCTTTGTAACTGCAAAAGCCCTCACATCGTTCTGCTATATTTTGTGTTAAATAGTAAATAACACAGTGTCAGCCATCCAGCTATAGTGAAATAATATTTTGTTTGGATTGAAGTAATTCAAATGCAGGTCTGGTAGTTCAATGCAGTGTTCAGATGCAAAATTATCTCAGAGCACTGCATCTTCTCTTCCATTAACCTAACACATATAACTCTGTTACTCCAGAAACTTTATTTTCTTTCTGCATCTTCTTAGATTACCATGGAAGTATGTACTTTCAGAGAGAGGAGACCCAAGCCAAGATTCTGAGAATCAAGCTCTTGTAAAGTTCAGGAGTTCTGGAAATTCAGTACTCACATCTTGGTGTTTGTAAATAACCCTTGTTTTTGTTATGAGCTGGACATTTTCTGAATTCTGGACTGTTCCCAGTCTCACTCTGAATCCAGATGTAGCTTGAACATATCTCTAATTTCACCTATCGCTTAAGACTATATGTTTTGCTTCCCATGTGCTTTCTCTTTGTCAAAAATAATAAGGTACTCCAACTTCCACTTTTTGCAGAAAATGACCTCTAATTTAGCTCTGCTAGAGCCTGCATCTACATGAAAGAAGCTTTCAATAGGCTGCCTCCATTGCCTATATTTTCAAATCACAATATTTGCATAGACTCTCTCTTCACAAGAATAAATAAAAGAGAGAAAGCAAAGTAATAAAGGGAAAATCAAGGACAAAAGAAATAATTTGCAATCATAGTTAGGGCAAAGCATCATGCTACATCTTTGTTTTTCAGGTAACCCAAAACAACATCAAAGTTTGACTCTAAAGGCAGGATCAATATCCATAGCAACTAATTGCATTTACTGCACCTGCTGGAAAGTGCAGTGGCTGTGTCCATGAATACCAAAGTAAACCACGCTGCTACAAATAAACACAGAGCCTGGCTGAAGGTGTGTCCTTGGCTGCCTCTGTGCTACCAGGATGCTTCCCCTCTGCTGCTGCTGCTCAGATTTTATGTTTTAAGAAACATCTTGCGTTTTGTCTCCTGTTATTCTTGACAACAAAAGCATTCTCCAAAGGAGGATTAAAGAAATGGTGTTGTCCTCCTTCAGCCCATAATGAGTAGAAAAATCTTGGCAAGCAGATGGATGTCTGACGTAGAAATTTTTGCCTGCTTGACCATTAGATGATGCCACTTCTTCCCTTGTGCTCCTTAATGCAGCTCTCCCTGCCTCTCTTCCATTTGATGTAGATTATATGCTCCTTGGGGCAGGCATTACCTTTATATTATTTAGTTGTGCAGTGCATAGCATAAAGGGCTTCTAGTCCTGGACTGGCACTATAAGCTACCTCCATACAGACACTAAAACATCAATAGGGATTTATGATTACTATTAGCAACACCCCTCTATGAGACAGTACCGAGCTGAGCAGTTTGTTCCATTGCACACTGAACATGCCTACCTAAGTCCAAACAGCACTTCTATTAACTATTTAGCAGTGCTGTATTTAAAATGTTTAGAAAAGCAGAAGCAATATTCTGTAGCTGGAGCTTGTGGATATTGCGCAAGCAGAGCACACCTTCTTGGTATTTATCAAATATTGTAATTCATTTGAATTTCCTTATGAGACAACAAGCCTTTCAGTGTAAATGGCTGATGATATTAGTAACTTTTGTCTATGTGATTTAGTTCTATTTGATTACACAGATAACACGCTTCTGTTTCTATTTGTCAGTTCTATATACAGAACTGTAGAACCAGAAAGAGAACTGGTTCTGAAGTGTACAAGGAGATAACGAACAGAAACAGAGACATCTTTTAAATGAAAAAACATTTCCTTTCTGGCTCATGTAAGCCTTGCCAGGAATTGACTATGGATATATGGTACTATTTAAAGCACAATGCTTTGATGATAGGTGTTCAAATGGTTCCTTTAGGGAACAGATCTTGCTCTTTTAAAAATTTGTGTTTGTCCAACACAGATTAATTGACAAATGTTAATGAATAATCACGAAAATGATTCGCTTGCTCTGGTGTAACTCTTGAGCATTTTTTCAGTGATTTCCAGTCATTCACTTCTAATAAAAGAGGCAACATTCATTGGGCAGATAGCAAAATTAATACTTGGACTTATTTTCTGTACACGTACAGCCACCATCTCCCTCTGTGTATGAACTGCACTTCTGTTTTCTCTTATCTGACAGTAACCACTACCTGGGAAAATATGGCCTGTGGCAGTTCCAAGTCACGGAGTCACAGATACGGCTTGCGTAAATGTAGATGAGAACGTTGACAAAGCCCAGAGTGATAACTGTGTCAGGGAGGTGAATTTGGGTCGGGTTTTACTCTTCCGTGCACCCCTGTGCAGGCCTGGATCTGCACAGCAGCCCAGTCAGCACAGTGCTCATGCTGCCTTGGTCTCTGCCCCTCTCTTTCTCTTGCTGAAGCCTTCATTAGCAAGTTCATACTGCCCTAAGCAACATTAATTTCTGCCTGGATTTCTGTCTGAACTGCTGTGGGATTTGCTCGGGGGGAGGCAGGGAGGAGAGGGGAGAAGGCGGGGGGGAGGATGGATGTAGGGGGAGGGCATGGTGGCCCTGTGTTTGCTCTGCACGCTCAGCACCTGCCCTGTCCCCCCCTTCAAAAGCAAATACAGAGAAACCCCTGTAAATGTGCAGTGCTGGCAGGCTGCGGGGAAGGCGAAAGAGGCAGCGCAGGGCCATCGGCAGGGATCTGCGCCCGTTTCCCCCCTTCCTCACAGAAAGGTACCCCAAGGTCGCACGCTGTACTGCATGGCCCGGGAATGACACTTAGGAGCATGTCGCCGCTGGTTAATGTCTCCTTTTCCTTCCCAATTTCAACAGAGTCATCCACAATGTATTTATTGCCAATGCTGGGAGCCATTATGTTTCCCCGTGCATTATATTTCCTCCTGCATTCAAGGCAGGGAAAGTTCAGCAGCTGGAGCAGCATTTAAAGGGGTGGTAAGGTCGGTGTTACCCCGGGATGGGGCTGTGGTGCCGGAACTGACATTTCATGTATTTACATCAGATCTGCCTCATGTAGTTATAATCAGCCGTGCTACCAAGACTATAAGCTGGAATGATTCAGGCCCCATGGCCTCTACCAGTGCAACTTAAATTCCACTAAAAATAGTAATAATAATAGAAACTGGCGACATTTAAGCAGAAGTCTGGGCCAAGTATGAGCAAGGTTGGAAGAGAACAAACAAAAGATTATCTGTCCTTTGAAACACCACCGTCTTGCCAATTCAAATATTGACTGGCTACAGAACAGGAAAATTGCTGCTTGCAGTGGGATGGAAATGGCTGAGTTTGCTTCAGAGATAACCCCTAAAGCAAAAATTATGTTTGGAGGCTTCCAACAAAGGCCAGTACTCCAAAGCAGAAAAAAGGCATTGTGTGCATTGAGGGGTCTATCTCAGGGATGCTATTTCAGTGTGAAATCTGAGTGGAGACATGGATTTCACCCCCAGTCTGCTATGTGACATTTGGAAGTGCTCAGTGGTGACACCAGCTTAAGGGGTCGTTGTGAGAACATCCCCCCCCCCCCGCTGCTTTCATGGGCATGGCGTGAAACGGACCGGGGAACTGATCTGCCTGAAAAGAAAACTTGTGCATTCGGGGTATCATTCAACTGGATCCACTCCCTAATCTGACTCCCAGCTCGGCTGCACAAGCAGGAGTGCTGTGACAAGCGGTATGGGGTAATGATGGGCACGGGTGGGCTGGAAGGGCCATGGGATGGAAGGGAAAGGGAGGAAAAGGCAAGGCAGGGCAAGACCTTGAGTGCCATGGTACCAATGCTCACCACTTTACAACATCAGCACATGGTCTTAGCACACCTGGTTGCTAGAACGTGTGCGCAGAAATATCTCATGTGGTTTCACCCATTAAGAAAGAAGACATCTGGGCTCCCTCCCTCATCAGTGTTGAGAGGTGGGTTAGAAATGCCTGTTTCTCCCCTCTAACCACAGAGGAGGTTTTGACATGACTCAGACTGCATGCCTCTGCTGTCTCCAGTCACTCCAGTTAGGTAGGATGAATATCACCCTCTGTAATTACCTTCAGAGGACAGTTTTCTGGACCTTGCCTCCAACAGGATTCAGCATCAGTTAGTACCTGTCTACGTTAGCAAGTAAAGCCGCACAGCAGGAGCAGGCCTGCAGGGTGGCACAGCTGTCAGTGGGGACTCCAGTCCACACTGTGTGTTTCAGGGGTTTCACTTTGGATTAGGTCTGGTTTGCCCCTGTCCACCCAGCAGCCACCAGCAATGGAAGTGCTTCAGGCACATTCTTGGTGAGAACCCTGCAGTTTGCACGTGCCCGCTCTGGAGTGCAAATCCCAGAGCAGCAAGTGGGGACAAGCGAGAGATTCACTTCCAAGTGCGCTCCTCATTCAAACAAAACTCCTGGAGTAACCATATTCCTACCCTCCTCACATTATTCATGTTCCTCAGCTATTTCCAGAAAGGAGCTCCTGCAGCTTCTTTCTTTTAAGAAAGGTACTGCTTAAAGAAAATCAAGTAGCGAATCAAAGCAAATCAAAGCAAAATTTCTTCTTTCTTGCTCTGTTCCTAATCTTGAAACGATAACAAACACCTTTCCATTGAACTCCCAAAGTGATTACCCATCTTCCACCAGCAGTTGTACAAAGGGGACGCTTGGTGACATGACTTCCAAGAGCTCCCCTGTCCTCCAGCACACCCTGAACTCAGCATTGTTCTGGTCGTGTTAGGGTTTGTTTTGACCATTATTTTAATCTTAGTTTGATGGACGGTGGTTTGTTTTGCCTTTTTTATATATTTTTTTTTTTTTGTGTCTGGTGACTTTTTGGCATTTTAAGACAGAAAAACTTCAAAATAAGTCTTTCTGTCTGAGGTGATTTGTATGTTCATTTTCTAACGCTAGAAAGGCCTGTAGAGATGAATTCTGAGAACAAAGAATTAGAATCTAGTCCCTCCTCCGGTTTTAATTAAATCTTTTATCCTATACTGAACACAAAGCATATTAAGCTTTGCCACAGTCCTCAGAGGTATTATTACCACACTTCAATGGGTAAGGGCAAATGAAGGCAAGGAAGGTTGTAATTTGCTTTAGGTCATTCAGCCACAGTGACGCAAAATAAAAAACAGAGCAGGAAGTGCCCAGATCATATTCTTTTGCCATCAGTCAGTGGTTCTTCCTAGCAACACGCACAGCTACGTGGGCAGTGGTTGTACCCCTCTTGGCCTCCTTCGTACATGACCAAGGGTTGCAAAGACCTCATTTTTCATTGGCTGCCTCCCATATGGGTTTGGATAGGTCTGGCTTAGGAACTGGCACTTCGTCACCTCCTCTGCCCCTGCTTTGGGCAGTAATATCCAGGTTCCACTGGAAGAAACTCTTTTTCACCTCCTGAGGAACAGAAGAGGAGCTGGAGAGAGGCAGGGGGAACAGCACCACTGCAGAGTCAGCAGACCCAGCTGCTGTTTCTGGCTCTGGCCCTGAGCTGCTGCATGGCTTTAAGAGTTCTGTGCCTCAGCTTACCCATTCGTATGGCCATGGTTGAGAAATTTGAGATGTTTCAATACATCCTATTTGTTTTCATCTAAAAGAAAGCTTAAAATAAGTGTTGATTGAGGAGCATCCTAAAATCTATGCTCTCTCTATGTAGACAAATGTAGGGCATCACACTAAATGATCTTTGTGGTCCCTTCGTGCTTTAAAACTAATAGCAGATGGACTTTTCTATATACAGTGTAAGTATTTTGTTATTCTTTTCCTTTCTAAACTTTATTTTTCTGCTTATCCTTCTAAAGTCCCCACTGATAAACGCCACTATTCCTACGCAAAGAAACTTGTTCCTAACATCGCATAAAATTTTCTGAGTCATTCTCTGGTTACCAAAGCAGATGAACACTAGCAGTGCAGGACCGGATCCTGAGGCGGTGTCAAATGGCTGTCAGTACTAGATTAAACGGGAAGATTGACTCCAGCCGCCTCCCGGCAGCTCTTCCAGCTCTCAGCCCTGCCATCTGGTGGTAGCTGGCCTCCCGAAGGAAGGAGGTCTAGTTGCACCATCTAGTGGCTTAAGGTCACCGAGCTAAAGGGATTTCCTATTCCCAGCCCAGATGACCAACCAGCCTGAATAATAAAAACAGGGACAAGGCATTTGCAGTTACAGGTAACTCTAAGTGATCATAGGAAATACAAAAAGAAAACGTGCCTACGCTAATATAATGAGATTTTTTTAAATGATAAATTCTTTTTTCCCCCAATTTTTATTCCTTATTACCACCATTAAAAG
Organism: Anhinga rufa; assembly: GCA_013400875.1. NCBI lineage: Eukaryota > Metazoa > Chordata > Aves > Suliformes > Anhingidae > Anhinga > Anhinga rufa. Next base: position 7,950 of record VZTV01092526.1, on the reverse strand, counting down.
CACAAAAAGCAGAATCCATAAGAAAGAAAAGGAGAAGGAAGGTTCTTTCCCAATAATACCAAAAAAAGACATAGTCCAACGTCACTTCCAAAGGCAGAGATTATGGAGGTCAGATCATAATCGTTATCACACATCCTTCGTTTTGCAGTTGCTTAAGAACAGCTTTACTTTCCTCCAGAGAAAAGTAGAGCTGTGAAAGGGGTGCTACAGACGGAGTATCCCATCACTCTTACTGAGTGAAGAATGGAAATAAAGGGCTGTTTCTAGAAAGAAATGTTAAAGAAAAATATCATTTTCCATAAATACATTTCTACTACTTTTTAGTGGCAACCATAGTACTGAAAAATATAACCCAAAACCAGGACAGCTTGCGTTGGGATTGAATAATTTAGGATTTTTTCCTAAATATTCGCAGAAATAAATACCACCAAGCATTTCACTCTTATTTCTGCAAGCTTCATAGGCCGAGGTCTAAATCTTCGACTGTATTCGGATAGGGAGAGTATGACCTGGCAGCGGCATGCAGCAAAGCATAACCATACAGCAATATTCAGCAGGTCCTGGCACCAGTAGGACCACTGGTGCAGTCTGGACCAGCCCTGTGCCAATGAGACGACTTTTTGTGTGGTAGGAAGAAGCACCTCATACATTCCTTTGGTGTTTAACCCCCACCATGAATCTGTCTGAAAATCTGACCATTAAGAGAGATGTTCTGGCTGGCTAAACTCTTTCCCATGGACTCCTCAAGGTATTTTAGAAATTCTCAGCTCTGCTGCTATGTTGGGAGCGTAACACTAATCAGTGCTACCTTGTGTCAGCACATCTTGCCTTGTAACATCACATAAAAGGCAAGTGACTAGCACAAATCTGGGGTATTTGCCCATCGCAAGTGTGCTGTCATAGTGTGAAAATTTCTGTATTTACCGACATCTGTGTTTGCTTCACACCTTGCTCATGCCAGTGCTACCAAAGAGAAGCAGTGAAGATGTAGATTTGAGAGGGGCACAAGCCCCAAGAGGTGCAGATAGCCAAAGCCAAAATATTAAAATCAGTCTTCAGCAGCAGGAGGCAACTTGGTTTCTGATCCAAAGTGCAAGAGCAAACTTTAGTATGGACAATTCTGCCCTGTTTCTCCTCTCACCTTCCCTTGGATTAATTCCTGTTGCCCAGACAAGGCAGACAGCAAGCTGCCTGCACTGGAGCAGAGCTGTTCTGCTCACGGTGAGTAGTTGTGTGACACCCAGACTCAGGCACAAGTGTGCTTGGTTCCCCTCTTTTGAAAACAGGGATGAAGGCTCGGAGCAGTGCCCTCCATCTCAGGAGAACAGCCTAGTTTACAGCATCCTGTGTGTTTCTGGATTACTCTTAAGTCAACTCAACAAGAGATGACCTCTCATTCCCCTCTTTTCTTTCCTCCAACCTTGCCTAGTGTAGGGAGCAGAAATGGTAACTAAGAGCCCCTGAGTCCAGCACTGAGCGGGATGAAAACATAAATTTCATAAGATGAAGTATCTCTGGTCAAGGACTAGGAGCCCAGAGCTGGCAACTTATGGGAGCTCTGCCAGTGGGTGACCTCAGGCATGCCTCTTCACTCCTCCACATCCCTCCTCACCCCACTTCATAAAATAATGATAATTGCTTAGCTTTGAGGGAGGTTTAGAATATACTCATGAAATACAGAGCATTATTTCTACACTCCGTATGAAATATAGAATATTATTGTTACGTATTATTTTCCAGTGAATCTCTTTCCATATCAATGGACACTAAGGCAGATGTGGGAAGTGCCCACAGCTGGGAATCACTAGGAATCTTCTGCACACACAATTACAGAGAAGAGGGCAATTAAGGGCCTTGACTCCACAGGCCTTAATGAGTCAATACTTCCCTAGGCTTGAATGAGGGAATCAGCACTGGAGCATCCCCCAGGACTTTAGCAGTACAACTGGCAGGAGCTGCATTGTTCAGGGACAGGGTCACATTTAGGGTCTCTGTTTTTCTTTTGAAGAAAGTAAGTGTTTTGCAATTGATGTCAGTCACTCTGGGTTTGGGAGTTTACCTGAGCTATGCAAGCAGCACCTTGTCCTCTCACCACGAAGATCCATCTAAATTATGTCAGAGGACAAAAAGCATCCAGGAAGCATTGAGAGGGGCACTTGGTTGTGAAGTTCCAAGTTATATTTAATAGATGCCTATAAACTTCCCTAAATACAATGATTAATTCATCAAGACAGTGTGGTACACATAGAAAGCAGAGCTTCACCCATTAGGAAACAACTTGTGTTCCTCAGGACAATTAGAAATATAAAACTTTTGAGGGGTGCAGATGTAATAGAGATTTGCATCTTGATGATGACCACATGTAGATGAGTTTCAAAGAACCAGCCATCAAACTGGAAGTGCTGCCAGTAAACACAAGCATGCTGTCAGTGTGTCGGGGTCTCTGGTACCCCAAAGAGCCTACCTGCCCTACCTAGCTGATTGCCTCTACCAAAGGCCTCTGGGTCCAGAACAAAAAGAAAAGCTGAAGTCAGAAAAATCATTCTTAGCACAGTGTTGTTAGGTAAGGACTTAGGATACTTATTAATATTTATGACTCCATTTATTTTACAAGCTAAGCACATGACCTGCTAAACCACCTGGACTGAATTCTTTGTAAATTATATCCTTCACTCAGAATAGCCCTTGAGTCACGTCAGAGCATAAGTACACAGTGACTTGGAAAACCTTTCCAGGAATTTAAGCACTTACTCATTGCCATAACCTATTTGTTTTGACTGTCCTTCTGAAGATTGCCCTATGCCTAGCAGAGGCAACAGGTTGTATGCATGCTAACGGATTAACAGATCAGCTTTTATTGCCATGGGAAGAGCAACTAAACTCTGTGTACCCAGAAGAAGAGGGAGTTGGAGAGTACATGAAGATGAACCTGGTGGCAAGGCATGGAAGCAATTCACCTGCAAGGCAGGTAGCATCCTCCTGTAATCAAAGACCCCAGCTCCAGAAGCAGATATGCATGTGAGGTTTTTACACATGTAGGCTCCTCCTCTCAAAAGGAGAACATCACGATGAAAAAGCCCACGTGAACACCCACCATATTTATGTTCAAACCTTAAGCAAGATCATTTCAACTCTCCAGTCCTCTGTTTTCTCTCCATGAAACAAAGACAGGAGTTCCTGCATTCATGAGGACTGTGCTGATAATGAGAAGGCACCCCATATATTTTAGTGACCAAAACTCTACAAGAGGGTAGAATTTATGCTTAATATGTAGATACAGAAATTGCTGAGATCATGAGCACTAGAGGTCAGTCTGGGATGTCAGCCTGTGGGTCAGCCCAGCTCATCAGGTCCATGGTCAGGCAGACCAGGGTTGTGGGGAGCTAAAGACCCTGGGCTGGTCCTGGGCAGGGTGGGGGGAGCCCCAGGAGGGCTGGGAAGGGACATTATGGCCTGTTAGTGATCTCAGGATCCAGAGAGATGGAGGCTGTGACCAGCTTCTCTGCTTTGCTCTTCTGTTGCATTTTGGCTTCTCTTTACCTTGCACAAGTAGGAGGTGGTAAGGGGTCCATTTGGTTTGAAAGGCTCTGGGACTTGCTATGAAGGTCTCTCACAGTTTAGCTTATTCCTGCCCAATTTTGACATATGTATCAGAGAGTGAGCCAGGCAGGCTCTGAATCGAAACATATCTTCTCCCCTGAGAAGATATCTATCAGTCTCTTTCAGTCTCTTCTCACCAAATAACAAGCATTTAAGTGTGGTTGCTCTCCTGACTGATCTCTTTTCTGCACTTGTTCCAGCTTGGCTCAAAGGTAATGCTCATCTGTGAACAAGTGAAGCTCATGGACTCATGAATACAGATTCTCTTACTAAAAATCACAGAATCTTGACAGTCTAATAATATGACCATAAACACTTCTATATAAGCACTTCTCTTACATACATGCCCTCTACTCCAGTTTCACAAAATGTGCTCAATGATTTGCAATTTTGCAAGTTTCACATTTCTCTTTCCCGACTTTGGAGAGGGGGAAAGTGTCTTACTTGCTCCATGCTTGTCAAATTTGTGCTCTGTTAAATTACTCCACTCTTCCAGCTTTCCAGGCAGCTGAAAGCTCTTTGAACGAGAGCTACCCAGATCGTTGCTGAATGCTAAATTAACAGCTGAAGAACGATAAACTCATGCTTTTCCCAATATTCAGAGGAGTCATCCAAGAGGCTTAAGCAGAGATCACAATAGGTATTTTCAAATACTAACACCCAAAACTAATGCATTGGTCAGGCATTGACTGATCAATTGGTTGGGTCAAGTGCCCATGAGCTGGACCAGAGCCGGTAGAGTGAAGTGACACAGCTGGAACAGGGCAACGGGGCAATGCACATGCTTTCCTTGTCATGAAATTTCATTGTGCTGCATGAGGCTTCTGCGTTCATGGCTCCTATTTCACTAGGTTTCTTCCTTTTTGTAATACACCGCAGCTGCTTCACAGATCTACTCAATCACCCAGTGACACATATTTGTACACTCGCCATAAAGATTTTTTCTTTCTTGCTTAGCCAGCACAGGCAGGAAGTGATAAGGTCTGCTTTAGTTATAGAGAGAGATGCATGCTGCGGCAGGCATGCAGCTAGAAACTCTTAGATAAAGGATGGTTACTTAAGGTCCTTATCTAAGATGCTCCAAGGAACTGCCATAATAAAAATAATGAACACCAGCAATAATAATTATTAACAGAATTCAAGGAGTCTGACCCTAATCCCATGCTGGGTTTATAATGTAATGATTTTGCTGACTTTGACAGAGCTGCTTCTCTCTGAAACTGCTGAAAGTTAAATCAGAATCAGGATCCAAATCTTTTGTCCCCCTTATTTGTAACTTAGCTATTCTGAAAGGCTATATAGCTCCTCAGTGGTGCTATTCAGACTAAAAAGCAGGTGAGATTTTTTAGATCAAAGAAGCTTTTACCAAAGTCAGCCACTTCAGATCCTTCTGTCTGAAGTGGTAGGCTAGAGAATTTTACAGGAACAGACTCCCTAATGGTTTTTTATTACACCATTTTCCAAACAGTAAAAAATACTGAAAACAGTTTCTAACATGGTTTCCTGTTCCCATCAGTAAAGGCTTATAAATGAAAAAAATAAAATGCCTGATTTTAAAAACACTGGGCTTCAATTAAGCTCAAGGGTTGGTCAAAGTGCTTATTTGAACATCGTCCCTGAAATCTGTTTTAAAATTGCTTGGAGTCTGAGTTAAATGACTTCCTTAGTTGCTGTGTTTATAGTGTTCTTAATATCTGAGCTTCTGTTTCCCTATTCTCTTTTGATGGAAAACAAGGCCAACAGAGGAAATCTCCATGCTTCTCCAAGGAAGAAGTGAATTTCTGGCCCATCACAGGGTGAGCCTCAGTGTCCCAGGGAGCATGTCACACATCTTGGGTTCTGCCTGAGGATCCACGGGCACACTGGGCCATTGACGGGACTGAGATGAGGAGTTCTGCCCAAAAATAATGACAAAACATGGCCACAGGAAAAATAATTAATAACCACAAGAGTGCTTGGTGTGGGTATAAGACACGTCTTAATGTTTGACTATTTTTCACCAAGAAGAACTTGGGTTTATTTCATTGAGAATTTTCCCTGTCTCCAGAGTCTGCGATCACGTCCTGATTGCAGGTCACTGCTGATAGTGAAGAAAAATAGCCAGCCCTTTCATGAGAAAAAGAAGACAAGGAACAACCATCAGGAATGTAACCAGTTTTTGTGTAGAAAAAAACCTTGCCATGAGATGGAAGTTTAGGTATGAAATGGCTCTTCTAAAACCAGGATCAAAGGGATTAATGGCAAAATATATTCTACTTGTCACTTGTTTCCAAACCTGATTTTGCTAAAGGCACTGTGAGCTTTGCCATGGATTTCATGAAGATCAGAACTCAGCCCTGTGCTTCTTAGGTTGCATTTAGAAGTGGCTTTTCTATAAAGTAAAAATATGTATACATGCCAGTCCTTAATCTCTTTGAGCACAAAATGTATTTGTTTCATCAGCATAGCAAATTGCTGTAGAAACCATTTGGCAGTGTAACTCTTCTTGCAGAGCAGATAGAAAAGAAATGCTGCTGGCTGTCAAATGTTAGCCCAAGCACGCACTTTTTATTTACAGACCCAGACAGTAAATCAAACTTAGTACAGCAAATCATGTCCTGCTCTTCGACTCCAGGGAAAGTTCATGAGCCTTCATTTGCTTGTTTTTTCCATTCTCAGTAACTACAAAGTTGTCTTAACAAAAGACTATTTAAACTGTTGGAGAAACATCTTTTAACAAGAATGCCACATATTGCTTTGTCTGAAGTAGATCATACCAGAGTTTGCTCTTCTCCTGAGGTGTATGGAAAAGCTTGGAATCAACCCTGGAGAAAGCCAGACCTCTTCATCAGCAGAGTGACCTGACATGTCACCATCTTTGTGTGAGAAGCTGGAGCAATAGTGACAGCACAGGGGGGTCACAAAGAGCTTTATTCTTCCAGGTCCTTCTCTTCTTACACAAATGGCTCATCTCAGGGATATCAAAAATAAAAAATTAAAAAAAAATAATTGCTAAAACCTCTTTTGACTATTAACATTTTGCAGTTCAATCAAAAATCCTCCTACAAATTCAGATTTGCTTTGAAAACATTTTGTGAAAATGTTTTTGTGAAAATCCAAAACTTCTATTTTCTTCAAACTTTCTTTAAGTGTCATCAGAAGTTTTTATCCAGGCATCAGCCAGCTCTATTGACCAAGAAGCTCAGCGGCCCTGTGCCTTCGGCTGGCAAGTGTACTTGGAAAACTATCCGTTAAGCATCAGTGAAATCTAGGCTGTTGATGCTCTCCTGAGGCTTTGGATGGTTGTGTGAGGCAAAAACAGCCTAAACCCAAGTTAATATCAAGCTGGTGGGCAAAAGGCTTCATACATACACTGAATACCCCAAACTCCCAAATTCCTTTAGCGGCAACAGCTTCTATTACTTGCCACAAGAAAAGTGGGAAAATTGTGGACTGTGTCTTACACAGACAGTCAGAGCCCCGATCTCCAACTCTTGCACTGCTTCTCAAATCTTTTGTCACATGTGACAAAAGACAGCAAACGGTGGCTTTCCCCTGCAGGGCACTGATCTGAGAGCATGATGACAGTCTGCATCGCACAGCAGATCAAATAACTCTCTTCCAGCAGATCATCAAATACATTGGCAATTTTCTATGCTAATTTTGTGGTGTCTTCTCTCTCAGTTTTGCTGTTCACACGGGACTTTGTGGAAGCAGATAATGTAATGAGTCAATGTTGCTAGACAACATCGTTACCCTGATTTCTCATCAGTAGATGTTCAACACAGCAATTCATTTTTCACTGTCAAATCTCTCTGCTCTTTTCTTCTTGCTTTGCTTTCCCTTCCCTTGTTGCCCATTTTCTTCCATCTCCTCTGGACTTCGGTACATCCTGAAAATTCACAGACATAGTTTTACGCACAAGTGTCAGGAGGATTCTGGCTGTGCCCAGAGACTGAGAGCTTCATCAGCTTGAAAAAGTCTGAACTAACCTCAAAGGAACTAGATTTTATCACTGAGACTGAATTTTAAACTCTAAGCAA
>VZTV01092525.1:0-41620 GCA_013400875.1 Anhinga rufa | reverse complement strand
ACACAAGTACTTTATCTTCCTTTATTCTGTTAAGCAAGTAAGGGTAACTATAAAACAAAAAAGGCGATGTTAGTAACTCAGCATAAAGCTGCTGTTTCAACTGGAAATTCAGCATCTTCATGCTGGGGTGGGGGGGGGAGATGTGAATTCTTGCTCTGGTTTCATGTTAGGGCTTTGTTCTCATATGTGAAGCTTTGGTCTAGTTTGGCCCCCTCAGAAAATACATAAAAAAGGTTTAGGTAACATAGATGCCTGTGTCCTATTTCCAGAAGAGATGCAAGCCCTCAGGGACAAACATGTAAAGGTATCAAGGCACTTAACTCCTACAAAGAATGGGGGACATCGCATGTAACTATGCAGCATAATAACTATAAATCTCTCTCCAGTAACTGTAAAGGGACTCTAAGGACAAATCACTAAGAAAAGGATTTAAATTTCTGATTATTGAAGTAAGGGAGAATGAAGCCCTATCCAAAGTACCTGAAATCCCACTAAAATAATTTCTTGTTTAGGTAGCTATGTACGGTCAGGTGCCTGCATACCCCTGCATCTGCGAGCCACATCTGGAAAGGAAATTAGGTACCTAGGGTGCAAATTTTGAAATGATGGGTAGAGCCTACCTGCTTCTTTGGGCATCAAAATACCTTGAAATATCTGCAGTGTATTTGGTTACTTCTAGGTAGGGAACTTTAACAGGCAATTTAAGTCAATCTGTCATACTTTGCACCAGAAGGGATGAGTCAGAGACAATGTCCCAGCTGAGGCAGCTGCAATTTGGAGCTGAGAGCAGGTAACTTCTTAAACAGCTCCAAATGTATTGCAAGCACTCCTCTGGCTATGCTCTACTCTTACACCAGTCTTAGGTCAAATCTACCAGACGGTTTGAAAATTTTGTCAATAACTGTGTGCCCAGGGTTGGGCATGGTTAATCAGTGTGGTTTTGAACAGCCTTATTTTACTTTAAAGCGGCTTTACACTAAATTGCCAAAATTTCATAAATATGGATTAAAAACTGGGTAGTGCTTATTGGCCTGAGTACAGGTCCCTGTTTGCCTGACAATCTCCGTGTTCTGCTTCAGAGTTGACTCACATCTGAAATAAGCACAGGCAGAACTTTTCTGACTCCCCAGCCCCAAAAATCACATAGACCTATTATAAGGCTGTAAGAAGAATAAGCAGTTTAGGGTGATAGAAAGAGGTAGGAGCCCTCTCTGCTCTCTTTAGGGTCAACTCTCATCTGAACCCAAGACAGCTTCTGGGGGTGGCGGAAGGTGATCCTACGAGCTCATGAACATGAGGATGAACTGAGCATCATCTGAGCCCTGCTGGTTTAACAGGGTGGCTTCCTAAGCATCACCAGACATCAAGGCAGTTGTCTGGTACGGTGAAGAAACCACGTGCAAAAGCTAAGTTTCTGTTATTGACGTACGTTAATTAGCAGGGGATGAACCTCAAACAGTTCAGAGATCTGGTTGGCATAACCGTGTACTAAGGTAAGGTGCTCATTTTCTGAAATGGAACTTCTGAGATCCATCAAATACTCTGGAAAGCTCATAAAACTGGATTTTCTGAGGGATTTGTACTTCCTGCTTCTATCCAGAGTGAGCACGCCGTAACAAGACCTTTTTTCAGCAGGCCTAAGCCAAAAAGAAAAGCAAAAATATGCAGAAGAATGTGGATTACTAAGGCAAAAAGCTAGGCAAGCTATTTCTTACTACTAAAAGTTTCTGGGCTGAGAGTTGGTTTGAATTTGAGGCCAAAAGGTTCAGGCTTTGTCCTTTCTCAATACGAGGTGCCTTGGAAGTATTATAATGACTTGAAAGAACTCAAAAGCTGTTGACCTTCTTTGATAACATAACATATCGGCTTTCCATTTGAGAGTGGCTTTTTGATTGAGGTTTTCACTATTTTATTATTATTATTTTTTTACAGATGTCAGATCAGCTACTCTTCTCTGTGACTATAGAGAATAAAAGATGATGGCAGATCCTGCACTTCCCAGCTAAGTGCTTTTGATCAGTGGTCAACACTGTGATGAATGCTTTTCCATTGCATCCTTCATCCCATGCATTTTCAAGGCTGGTTAGAAGTTGGAAGGCAAGACGAAAGAATGCTGCTATCTGACACAATTCAATTTCCTGAAAAAAATAAATCATTTTTTTTCCCTGTGACCTAAATGGAAAACATATTGTTCTGAAAGTGCTGTTCAAACAGAATTACCGAAACCTTTTATCAACAAAGAGACCGTCATATATCAGACATCTGGTGTGGATGTCAATTATAATAATTAATTAGACATCTCCCCAGATGCCTGACACTACATTCTGTCAGCAGATTCTTTGACTTCAATCAAAACTGCTGCTGCATTATGCATGAAACTCATGGAGTAGTTGGGAGTTGAGGAGATCAGCTACAAATCACAGCTAAACACACTAAAGGCCTCCTGGTTCTGATGCTTTTTATGACTTTTGAAGGCTGCCAAGTGAAGGTCACACACATTGATTTCTTTTCCTCCCTTAACAACATTTTCAAATGTTTTACATTTTTTCATGCAGAAGTTCAAACAAAAAGGATGAGTGGGTAAGAATAATATATATTAAAAAAAGGTAATGACTGCTGCTGTATCCTTGTGGTGGGAAGGAAGCAAGCTGCTCTCTTACGCAATCACCAACCTGAAGTGCAACCACAGTGGAGCATCTTCAGCCCTGCTGTGACCAGCAACGCTCTCCAGAAATGATCCTCGAGGACCGCTGAAGAAGACAGAAGAAGACAACATTGGTTCGTTTTCTTTTCCTTTCTTCTTCTTTTTTTTTTTTTTTTTAAATTAAATTTAAAATAAATTAATTCCTGGAACATTTAATTAATTCAAAACAAACATTTATTGTTTGGTAATTTTTTGTTTTTAGTTTTTCAAAAATGCTTTCACATTTCCCCAGCAAAACAATTCAAATAATTCCACTTGATTTAGGAAATCACTCCAGTCAATCTCAGTATATTATTTTTTTCAGTGAGGAATATTTGAACAAATATATCACCAACTTTATCAGTATTAGCAAGGATAGAAAATACTTTATGTTTCAGACTAAGAACTAATGACTGTCAAGTACATGGGCTCTAGTCCTGCAATTTGATCTCATTCTCTTCAATGGGAATTGGCTCGTATTCAATGTGTGCACACTGATAGGAGCCTTAGTTTGGAAATACTTTGTAACAGGGACAGAATGAAATTCTAGTTTAAATCCCTGGGTTTTTCCTGTTTTCGCTGGGGCAAACATTTCTGCCTATCTCTTATTTGTTCTGTAAAGTATTTAGCACATGTTTGAACAGCAGGAAATGGTAAATGAATATGTAACTACCACACACTTGCCTCTTGGAGCTGGCAAGTTTCTTTGATTTGAAGGATTCACCAATGAAAAATAGAATTACAACAGTATGTGCATTTTTAGAAGAAAATATATTTGTAGTAATCCATGTGTTTCAATATTTCACAAAAGTGTCTGGGTTAGTTTCAGTTTCAATACAAACAAGAAGAAAGTAGATTTAGATTGAAATGGATTTGCACTGAAATAAAACAAAGATTTTTTGAGGTTTCTATTTCCCTTCTCTATTTCCTCCTCTCTCCTTACCAGTAGAATATGGGACTAAATAAGAAGTGAAGCAAAAAGTAATTTTTTAAATTTAAATGGTTAAGCTTTAAGCAGTAGCAAAATGAAAAATGAGAATTAAACTATAATTATATTGTTTGTGTCTATATTTTTGAGAAAAATAATGATTCTTTTTTAACTTCTAATGACAGCTAATGGCACGTTGTAACCAAGAGTGAGATGTGAGGTCTTATTAAACCCAAAGATGTATATATGGAGAATTAAAAAGTCAGTGTGTTGTCACCAGCAATAGGAAACGCTGTTTGAGGGGTGCAGGGCAGGTACTACCCGCTAATGTGTAACGAAAGAGGATCAACGTCCCAATAAGCAGAATATGAACTAATTGCAGGAGCTGGCCTGAGGAGCTGTCTGGGTCCCAAAGTAGGTGCTGCTTACCAACAGCTGAAGGAGGTTTGGGAGGTCTTCTTTTGGTCAGCCCCCTCCCCAAATTCTGTCGTTTGCAGAACAAACACGAGGCTGCTGAAAGGTTTTTCATGTAAGGTTTATCTCCACAGGGGGTGCTGAGAAATTTAATCCATTAGTTAATAATTGCAATTAATTAAGGCTGGGGATTTAAAGTGGATTAGCTAAACTGCATTAAATCATTGTGTAAACACTTGTATTTAGAAGCCGAGCGGCCCAAATTTAGCTCACTTGTCCTTGAGCTGGCTGATACGCAGAGAACGGGAAGGGGTGAACTTATAATGCACTTCCTTTCGATGTGCTTATTTCTGATGTGTTTTAAGATAACTTTCTGCTGCTTATTCTACTTTGAAAGCACAAAACCTGGCCTTACTCTGGCAGGTAAGAAATTCATGCCATTTGCTGCAGTTTCACTGTGAAGAGAAAACCTGTGGAGCTGGAGTACACTGCACCAATTTATGCCACTTCAGCTCTGAATAAAAGGGCTGAGCCAGAAGAGTTTAAAGGAGTTTAAAACAATTTAACTAGTGTATTTGGCATATAATGTAGATTCATTTTCCTGAATGTCTTCTCCAGAGTTTCTGGTGATGCTACCTGTGTGGCATAAGGTACTAACCTAGACGGGCAGTGGTGCTGGTCAAATATTTCTATTTTCTTCTGAAAAAACAGAGCCCACAGTGTAGTGTAGGGCAGAATTACTTATTCAAGGATCAAAAGGATCATCTGTATTTGGACAAATGATGCACAAATCAAAGAAATATGTCACAAGGAAGGAACAAGCAAGAGAAAACATTTGAAGAATTTCAGGTGTCTGGAAGACGTAGCTGTTTACATTTATTTATATACCCTGGGTGTATGCCTGTATGTTGATGGACAGAGGCTAAGCAAAGCTTTGCAAGGTCCCATGATTTTGGCCTACATTTCTTTAGCATGAAAGTGCTGTGAGAACAGAGAGACTCCTCGAGCATCTGTGCCATTGTGACTCCTGAGCCACTCCCAAGCCTCATCCTGCAAGGCACACTTTAAAAAATAACAATAAAAATGAGTTTTTCACTAGTTTCTTTTCAGCCCTGGCCCCCAGAGTGTTTTCTAGTGTTGTCTGGGACTTTGCTGTCCCTGCGTGGTAGCGAAGTGAAGGGTTTTGCTGTGCGTGTTGGCAGGGCATTGAAAGATGCTACTTCTACCCAGACACCTGATCCATCCGTCCACCTCACCTGATGACCACATACAGGCAGTGTGCGAGATTAAATATGCTTCATTTATCTCCCAGAAATCATAATTGCTGAGGATTTTTAATCTTGCTTTATGTTCAGATAGCGAGCAAGAGCACTATAGAAATGCCAAATGCATAAATAAAATAAAATAGAAAAATTGCAAGGAAGAATAATTACTTTGGATCCACTGGATTCACTGGTTCAGCGAATTAACACTGAACCTGGAAACAGTCAACAACGGCAATCGCTGTACACCGCCACTGCCACTGATAATAGAACCAGATATATTTTTTTTCTTAAAAAAGGAAAGATAATTCCACAGTAACTTGTAGCCAAAAATCCCACCAGTCAATTAATGACCTTCGCCTCTGACATCCCTTCCTTCAAGGTTTGCATGGCTATTATTTTCAGTACTTAATCTTTTAGAGTGATTTGTGTCTTCTAATAACTGACTGCTTGTTTTGCTATCAGCCAGCTCCAGGACTGCTACAGCGTCTCTTCAGCTTAAATCTTGCTTCATTCACCTTGTGACTTCAAATACCATTCTGTCTCAAGTGGTTAAAAAAAAAAAAGCCCCCTAAATCCCATATTGCTCCTTACAGTTTTATTACTTAGGAAACTAAAGAGAGAAAATAAAGGTCACAAGAACTTTAAAACAACAGTAAAGTCTTGAGGACAGGAGAGTTTTAAAGGAAGTTACAAGCTTGAAATTACAGACATTTTTTTTTAGGATGTTCCAAGACATTTCCAAATAACCAGAACCCCCTGTGACTCCCTACTCTCCCTCACTTCTCATGGGAAATTACTCAGAATTATCTCTCCTAGCCTGTCAAGAGAAAGCAGCTTATGAAATGTCAGACATTCATATGGTGAGAAGGAGAACGTAACTGAGAACCCACAAGTGCCTTGACTGGACATAGAAGAGCTTCATAACCCCTTGATGTCTCGGGAACCCCTTCCTAATCTCTTCATTTATATACTGCAGCAAACTGGTGGGCATTTTTAGAGGAACTTAAGTCTGTACACCTAATCCGAGCAATCATAAATGAGCCACGTCCTCCCAGCGCTCATGCGCAGCCCTGCAGTGCCTTCCTGCTCCCAGTGCTCTGCAGCACGGCAGCTCCCCTGGGACAACCTCTGGCCAGGCATGGCGTTGGTTTCATCCCCAGTCAACAGCATAAATGTCTCCGTCTGAGGCGGTCACTCTGGGCCGCTCTCCCAATGCAGAGAGGAGGGTACATTCCCAAACCCAGTTTAGGGGGCTGTCTTCAGAGGATAGCGAGAATAATCAGGAAGAGCCCAGAGGAACGATGCTTGCTTTTGAAATCTGTTTTCTTTACAAGGGGCTCCACTGAGATGCAGGGGAGTCTTGCACTGTGTGTTACTCCTCCCCAGGACCTTAAAACCAGCCCTCTGTGCTTGCCATACAAAGAGCAGTAGAACAGTTCGGGGTCTCACTGCCTACTGAGCTCCTGGAACAAGTAACTGTTGTGCTGGCAAGCGACAATGTCCCTTCTGGAAGCTTCTCTGTAGAAAAAGGGGTTGGGAGACTTGACAGGGCTGCAGGGAATGGCGTGTAGCATTCTCAAAAGCACCCCAGGGACTTCAAGATATACTTCACTGCAGAAATGCAATTCTCTGTCCTTAGCTCACCTAATGATTAAGCCACTTCCTAAAACAGGACAGCCTCGCATGGCTCCTGTGCTCGTCCACTGCTCTGCGAGAAGAGGTGTGCATCTTGATTTTACAAGGCTAGGTTGTCAGGCTACTTCTGTGCAGCAAGGTGCAGACAGACACCTTGAGGGAACTTCAGAGTTTCAGTGCTCACTCAAAGGTGCCTGAGCAACCCAGGCGCCCAGTGCTGAGAGAAATCAAAACCCAGCACTTGGCCTCATTTGAAAATCCTAGGACTTAAGGCTGTGCAATTTTTGTAAGACACTTCATAAACAGGCAGAACATGGAGGGGGAAGACCTTAAACAATTTTCTTAGAGCTCCTCCCTTCACTGCCTGAGTACAGGGGCCCCATCCATCACGTCTCTACAGGTTTCTTCTCTTTCCCATCTGCCTTTTCACAGGGGGTGCTAACACAAATGGCAATGAGATTTTTTGATCCCACTGCTCCCCTAATCCAATAGAGCTTCCTAAATAACTCCTCTGTGCTACCACTAACACCATCAACCAACCTTCCGTGTGAAACTGCTGACAGATTGCCAGCCACAGCCAGTGGAATGTTTCATTAGTTATCATAATTGATATCAATAGCAGATGTCAGACTTAATGAATGAGGAAAGTCATTGCCAATATGCAAGGGGGCAGTCCTCCAGCCCCTCAGTATTGACTTCCCAGGGATGTTTTTCTGTGGGTGTCAATGTCTGCCCAACCTATGGCCTAGGTGAATGTCTGCCCGACCAGCCAGGTGAAGGTAGATGTCTTGGAGAGATGTGGCCGGGGGAAATGACAGTAATTCCCATCCTCCAGGAGTCGAGAAAGGATCTGCTTGGTGGAAGACATTTTAACACCTGGGGGTTTTACTGTTGAATCTTCCATCCCTAGGGGAACTGGTACTGCTTTCAGGAGGGAGCCAGCAGCACCATTATCAGGCCTCTGCACCGCAGAGAACACACACAAACCCGATAGGCAGCAGCGCTATCCAGCATGGGGAAGGGAGGAGGAGGCAGCACAGCCATCCCTACGGTCAGGACCATCGCCAGCCCGGCACAGGCTTCACCACACAAGAACCCCTCCGCTGGAGGCAGGAAGGGAGAGGGATGCAGGGGCTGGGAGCCGTGGTGAGGACTTGAGTTGACAGTGTTTTCCTCATGATTGTGAAACAGTCTGCAGTAACAAATTAGCAGCTGAGCTCCTCTGCCTAACAGCAACACAGATCTGCTTACACTCACTGCCAAGGAGATGTCTGTGCCTAAAATGGAGAGAAAAAGATTTGATAGAAAGTTTTCAGCCACTTGAGCTATACACAGCAGAGGGAAAATAAATGCCTCAGCAGACTCCTTTTTAACTTTTCCAAGCAAAAAAAAGCATGTGATACTATAAATGTGTTGGGCAAGCTTTGCGTGATGCTGTATCTTTCATTGGGCCGAATGATTTGATAACAAATACTCCTTTGCTTTGTTCAGTTATTCTGTTTTTACTCATGGGATAAAAGTCTCTCTTGAACATCCCTTAAGGTTCTCACTTCTGCAGAAAGCATACACAATAACCCTTGAACGAGAAAGAGAGGTATGCACTGAAAAAGTCATTAACAAAATTAATCCTCATCTAAAACCTTATCAGAGCTAGAACAACGAGGACACTCGATCTTATGTCTCAGGCAGCTCCAAAGTCTTTCATTACTAGGCTTACTGGACCAGAGAGGCTACAAGCCTGTACATCTGAATATAGATGATGTACAATTTATGGGTCCGTGGCCTTCTCACTTAACCCAAGTTACTGGCCCATGATACGGTTTGCCAATCTTGCTGTTTCAGAAAGGAACAAACATTTTATATGCTGTCAATTTAGCAAACCTACTCCCCTGATTCCTCCCTCCCTCCTTCCATTGGCTGTGTTCATTAATCATCCCCTACTGTCTCCCTGGCAAGATGTGTTAATTTTTATAGGGCTTGCTCAGCAAGTCTTAAAACGGCAGTGTGTTCCCCAGGCAGCGGAGCGTGGCTACCTTGCTGAACTGCTGAGCCAATGGAGGTTTTGTCTGAGGACAGGTTCCTTCATGGGGCTGGGGACCACTGTTGCTTCTGTAGGCTTGAACAAGTACAGAAGACCTTTACTGAGCGGAAGGCAATGGAGGCATCACATGGATAGTAGCACTTTGGGTATTTCTTAGCTCAGATCTTGCCATTTTGGTAGAGTTTGCAGGTCTCTGGCAGTGAAAGTGTTGTAGATCAGCAAAATAAGGTGGCTTGTGGACTTGGCTGGTGTCAGTGGAGTTCTCCACACTGGCCAGGTGACTTTGGGCAGTCAGCTCCCATGACTTTATATCAAAAAGCTATTTTATGAGGATAATATCCTTTCAGGATATGTGTATGCTAATCCCACAGGAATAACGCTTGTGCTTAGAACAGGGGAAAAATGCTTATGAGTGGGACTTGTTGCCCAGAAGGAGACCAGGCCTGGAGCACTGATGGTGGTGCAGGTAACTAGACACTGCTGTGCTTGGACAGTGTACAGCTACCTTCTGTACAAATCACAGATCCTAGCAAAGCAAAGCTGTGACATCCAAAATGTTAGAGAAGAGCCTGTAACTTTGCGGTTACATTGAGTAAGCTTTATGTTAATGTCATCCAAATGGAGGCAACAAAAGAAGGGTGGGAAAAAGGGAACATCCATCATGCTGTGTTATGGCAGGGTCTAGAGACACAGCGGAGAAGACAGTGGAAGACCGATGAAGAGAATCCATGGTTTCTGAGACAGCCACTGCAGTAGCCCCAAAACAACATTTCTCCTGCCTGCAGCTATGTTGAAATGCAAAGAGCAGAAAAAAGATATTTTCTTGAATGAGGACTACTGCCATCACTTGGAAAGCAATATCAACTGCTGTAATGCAAGCCCATGTTTAAGCCAGCCAGCTGGGCTCTCTAGGGAAAGCCAGACATGCCAAGGGCATTTCAGCCACAATATCTTAAGCACCTTTGTTAGGAAAGGATCAATCACCCCCTGGAGAAACTCATCTCTTGCTCCTCTGACTACAGAGGGAACACAGACAGCCTGATATTAGCATTGCTTGAACAGAAAGGTTTGGTGGGATTATCTGGGACTGAAGCATTTCTTTGATCAAGCTGGTGGGATGCACTGACAGCCCTTTACTTAGAAATGATTGAGTAGCTGGATTATGAGTCAGTGGAAGACTGGAGCCAAACTGGCAAAGCGATTGCAAGTCTCTCCGTATGTGTGTGAGTGAGAGCGTGTGCAAGACAATAACTCTCCTTCCCTTGGTGACTTGGATTGATGGGCCTCTGCTATTCCCATCTTTGAAGAATCCACTGGTCGATACCTCACTCCTTTGTGCCCAGCCATCCCATCATCTGCGTGTCTGGCACCAGTTCTTGAGGGTGAAAATAAGAATCGTTTCTCAGGCTGCCAGCCTTCCAGCCTGGAAAACACGAGGTTCCTTTCGGCCCTTGACATTCAGCTGGATCCCTCCTCCCGTCTCTTGCAGCCCTTTGGTACTTACTCCTTTGCTGACCTTTTCCTTGGCACATTTGCATATAACAGCAGGTCGCTGACCTGGAGAAGAGATGCAGGATAGATGCATCCTGCCCTTCAAATGCCTGGCGAATAGCAGAAAAATCAGGCCCCTTGTTAACATTTGAGTATGGTCTTTCCATCCATGGGTCAGCAACATGCTCCATCTCCTTTTTCACTACAAAGCCCTGTGTGCTTTTTCTACCTGGTGAAGTGTGTGGTTTTGCAGCTTAACACTGTGAAACATATTCATACACGTTTCTCCTGTACGTTCCCTTCAAAGCTGTCTGCCCTGTTAGCATCATATCCACACCAAAGAATAGTTGTTTTTTTTTCCCTTGGCATTCTCTCAAATGAATTGTGAGTTTGCTGGGTGAGAAAATGTTATGTGCTGAATACAGGCCACCTCCCTAAACCCAGTGGATGCCTCTGCTCCAACACCAAACACTGGCAGTGCTAAGATGCCTCTGCTGCTGCCTATCCAACATTCAGCCCCTTCCTTTCTTGTTCCACCTCCAGCTGGGGCAGACAGAAGAGCTTGTCTGACAGGTAGAGATTGCAGGATGGACCATGGTTGTCCTGTTTCTCCCAGAGCAGGACATGGGAGAAGCGGTACAATCTCTTTGCACCTTCTGCTAGCCAATTCTTTCTATTTAGGTTTTGTTGCTGTTGTTTCTTTAGCTCTACATCTGTTGCTTTGCCAAAACACCTGGAGCTATTGGGAACGTTAAAACAGGAATTCTTTTTGTGTCCCTCTCCCCAAGCATTTTTCATAAACGAGATGACCCCAACCTGCTTTACAAACTGAGTCTAATGGGTTTAATTTTCTACCTCTCTCAAGCCATGGGCTGAGTTGGGCTCTGACAAGAAAGCACCGTCTGTGGGGCATTTGCTGCTCCTTTCCTGGAAGTGGGTACAAAGAGGGAGGAAAGGTGATGGATTTTGGCCAGACATCCTATTCCAGTGAATTTCAGAGGACTGTGGAGGGTGATGCAGAAGGGACAAGCTACTTTACCCAGAGCTATGGGGAACCATCTCTATGGAGCAGGGAGCATGTTCACAGAGACTGAGAAATAAACTCCCTGAAAAGCTGGTGGTGGCAGGGAAGGAAAGGTCAGGCTAGAGAAGGCAAATTAGCTGGGCTGGATGGTGATAGGAAACAAACAGAACGACACTTAGCACTTCCACAGCACTGTCCACACCTCCGTGAGTGCCATGCACAGGACATCAGCATTAATGTCTCAGAGAAAGGCACTCAACAAGCAGCAACGCAAGCTTCTCAAGCAGGTGTGCCCTACGAGTGCAGTGTCTTAATGTAGGCACTTAACTCCATAATAATATTACTGTTATTATTATACTACTACTGTGCCTGTTACAGCACTGTAGCATTTGATTCCAATTGCCACTGACATTTTGAATTGTGCTGATACAATGAAACTGCGTCTCCCACAGCTCCTCAGGAGAGCTGCTAAGAACTGCATCTCTCCCACGAAGACTGGAGACTTGCCAGGGAGTTCTCGTGCCCCTGGCTGTAATGTGGGATGGCCTCTGATGTTCGTGCCTGTTTATACCGGGCATAGGTGGTGTTTTCTGAAGAACTGATCAAATAGCTCGTTCATGTGGTTTCCAGCCTGCTCCACTATGTCTCACAAAATCACTGACCCTGACACTGCTGCTCGCTGTAGCTCTCTGATTCTGACCTTCAGCCTATGCGGAGGCTTCTGAAGTTTAATCAGGGCATGATGTGCGGATGGTTAAACCTGGCCCAAGCCAAAGCCTACAGCATTTGGGCAATGTGTTGAACAGGAAGGATATTTTGCTGCCCACATTCAGGTTCTTGGAGCAGCCAACTCTGGGAATGACATTCAGCACTGAAAACTCATTGCTGCCTTGAGCTGTAATTTCATGCCAAAATGCCTGGCATGCAAATATCTTGAGAGCCAGGCACATTGGATTGTCACGCAGACACAGGCTGCTCTCTTCCTTGGTTCTTCTCTGCAAAGACAAAGCTATCACCATGAATTTCAGTGATGGGGAAGGAGGGTCCAGGTGGACAATGTTGATTCACTACTCCAGGAACCCGTCACGGTCTCACTGGCTCATGATGTGGCATGAAGAGCCGGAGGGCACTGCCCTGTCTTTCCTCTCTTGTTTTCTGTGCTCTGACAGTTGGGAAGTGCTGGAGAAGATGCTGTAACATACGAGTGCTCTTGCTAGGCTACGCTGCCTTCTATTCTGGCAGAAGTAACCTCCTGTGCAAGAAACCATGATTGATGACAAGGGAGCTTGTCACTTTGAGTCGCCAGAAATACTGGGACTCCAGTACGCTTGGTGCTGTACATATGCATGGTAAGAACTCACTATCTCTATGAACAACCCAGTAAAGTATCTTGCTCAAGGCTATCCAGATCAGAATTGCTTTATTCAGGAAAAGGAGCCAAGTTTGCCAATATTTTGTCTCCTAGACAACATCAGATAATTCTGTAGGTTTGACTTACCTCAAAGGCAGCTCCCAGGAGACCCCAGGCAACAAACCCTCCTCATCCTTGTTCAGACAATTAGTGTCCAAATATGGGGTTTGTTTGCTTGGTTGTCTTGCTATGGCCTTCCTTTTTCTGGCCAGACCTCCACATGGACATCTCCCTCCTGGTGGCAACGTCACAGCAAAGTACAGAGAGCCAAAATACTGGAAAAACAGGGCTGTGGCTCAGCATCTCACCTAACGCCCTCCACAACCCAAACCACTGGCAACAGGCAGTGAGGTTGTTTCTTTGACAGCTTACACGAAAAAGCACACTTTAAACTGTGCAGCATGTTTTTCTGTGGCTGCCTACCTATCTGTCAGCTTCTTGTGGAATATATCTTTGCGTTTTCTTATATTGTCTTTATCCATTTAACTGCTCGTCCAATGAAACAGCTCTCGTGCACACTGGTCTGCATTTCTCCTTCTTCAGTATTCCTTTAGCCACCTTTTATCTTCCTTATGTACAACTCACATGTTCTCCTTCTTAGCTATCTATTAATGAATCCCATTCATTTTTACATTTACCTTTTATTATTCTAGTCTCTCTCTTTCTTGAGACTAATGCAATACTCTTCTATTTTGTCTCCAGAAAAAGAAAGGACATCCAACAAATTAATGCTCCAACTAACATCCAGCAAAAAACCCATCCCCTACAACCTGCTACTCTGCAGATTTTTATGCTTTTTACTTGATTATTTTATCCATCTCAAACATTACTATTTTCTTCCCTTAAATATCCCAAAGTGTGTTTGCGTGGGGGTGAGGGTTGTGTGAATATCATTTGAAAATGAAAGCCACAAGCTATATTGTGGTAATAGTCTATTACATTTCTCCTCATATTTACCTCATTCAGCAAGTTTTGACTTGATTTGACAATGAAAGTTAATGCTCTGATATATATATATATACATTGATACGTATTTTCCTTCTTATTCCTTGATTAGAACTGTGAAAATTTTCAAAGATTTAAATTGAGTCAAGCGACTAACCGGGATCTTTCTGCTGGCTGCAACATTAGCTTTAATTGTCTGCTAATAGCTCCAGGCATTTAGCTCAATCTTCCAATACACAGACAAAAATGCATTCCTAGGAGATTTCTGAGCGATAATGGGCTCCTTACCACCCGGCAGGGGAAGCAGCCGCCTTGGTGGCAGCGGGATGCTCCTGTGCGTGCATCACTCCAAGAACCTCCTCTGCCATGCTCAGAAGACGGTGGAGATGAAGGATTTTTGCCCAGCCTGGTCTCTTCATGATGCTTGGTACCGCTGAGCTTTCCTTTCTTGTCTCCCAGCTCTGTCACTGACTTCTGCTGGCCCATGCTGTCTCCTGTACCTGGGTCTCTCCTGCATAAAAGCCAAGACAGGGTGTATCATTCCTCCAGTTACTCCAGACTCGTGTCAGCCCTCAAGGGCCAGCTTATCATTACAACTCAGTGTTTGTGGTGGTCTAAGGAGGTTTGACAGAAGAGTTTTAACCAGAAACCACAGTTTTGCCACAATCTAACATTTCACAGGGACACATCAATTGCAGTTACATTTCTGACGCACAAAATTCTGAAACCATTTATTTCCATTTTCTCATTTTGTTTCAAAGATGTCAAAGTACTTTTATAAGACAAGAGTGGCTCATTACAACTTGCTGGCTTTGTTTTAGTTTCCTTTTAAAGTTTTATTCTCTAGGATCCCTTTATTGTTGGAAACATGTAGAATTTCAGATGTGAAGCTTTCTGTTACAGGCTCAATGAGAAGGGGTCTGACTTCATCAAAACAAAATGACTCAACAGGAGTGGAGTGAGCAGCTACACCAACTTCAAAAG
Organism: Anhinga rufa; assembly: GCA_013400875.1. Classification (NCBI taxonomy): domain Eukaryota; kingdom Metazoa; phylum Chordata; class Aves; order Suliformes; family Anhingidae; genus Anhinga; species Anhinga rufa. The sequence continues at coordinate 26,799 of VZTV01092525.1, read as the reverse complement.
AGTAGGGTCAAAATTTTCATTACTTTTGAAATCTTCCAGTTTGAGCTTTTTATTGTGTTTCTAATCATATTTATATTATTTTTAGGTTATTTTGATGGCCAGAAAATAAAAATATTAAGGCAGAAATATCAGAGTTTCCCATGGATCTGAAATCTGAAATCCCAAGTATTTCTACAGAATTCATCCAGTGCTGTTAGGATGAGTTTTATTGACCTTTTTAACCTAAAACCTGACAGCTGCACCACCTAGGTTAAAAATAGTCTTTCACATAGTTTGCTGTAGAAGTTGAGGGTCTAATAACCAATATCTGGAGCAGGTTCACATCTTCTCTCGATCCGCTGAACAGCTCTCAGCTCTCCATTCTTTATGTTTCTATAGGGGGGGTGTGAACTTTTGGGGGCGAGCCCAAGCCCACCCGCAGTTTCATAGGCCTTCCAGGTCAGACTGGGAATAGTTTTGAAGCTGTGAGAGCTCCTACCTTTTGCCACATTTTTTTCAATGGTTTGCACCTGAGTTAGGAATTGGAAACAGAGAATGAAGCTCAGTGTATGTTAAACAGAGATGTAAAAAAATCTCAAAACTAAAATAAAAAATGTTTTCATGGCCACAGAGAGCTGAGTAGTTCAGTAGTAAGGTACAGCTTCCACTCCTTGCTCAGATGAGAAGTGGGTAACCTCTGTTTCTGTGTGTTGAACCCACACTGTACCATGTAGCGTGAACCATGAATCACAACACACAAATTAAACAAAGCCTGTTACTTTCTGCTGGGCAGTTTACAACATGCGGACATCTGCATTTATGGCAATTTTGAAACCAAAAATGACTAGCTTTGAACCCCTATTTAAGCCTCAGATGTTTCAGGCGCTGACCGCTGTGTAAAATTACATTTGAAATTCTGATAGTACCATGGTTTCTCGCTCACTCTGATAAACAGGGTAGAAGAGCTTATTTTCTGACAGTAGTGCTTTGTCCGAGAGTCCTACTGAGCTAGGAAATATCAGAAACTTAAAACTGCAAGGAAAAAAAATAAGGCAGGAAAGGCTCTCAGGAGGTCGGTGGGTCTTTCCTCTGCCTCAAGCCAGAAAATGCTGCCTAAACCACTCCTGACAGATGTTTGTGTAACCTGAAGCCTTTCAGCAGTGGAAGCTCTGCACCTTCCCTGGGCAATCAACTCCAGCAATTCACAATATCAGCGTTAAAGACAGTCTTTCTAATCTCTAACCTGAATCTTTCCTGCTGCAATTTAAGCCCATTTCTTCTTCACTTGTTCACCAGGGGCATGAAGAATAAAGTCTTCCCTTATTTTTTGCCTTTTTCATATTTGAAGATTGTTATCTTGCCACCTCTTCTTCAGGCTAAACAGTTGCTATGTATTCATTCCACCTTCATGCCATTTTTGGGGGGTTGCTGATAGTGCTGTCCTCTGAATGCCCTCCCACTGGTCCACGGTTTTCTTAAAATACAGCATTAAAAACCAGATGAACATGTGGTCTTATCGGTGGAAGGATCGCCCACGTGCCTTGTGGCTGATATTGTTACACTTCCCCATACGTTTGCTTGTTTTCTATGCCTGGCATTGCTGAACCATGCACGGCTTTACATCAGCTACAAATTCCCCATCCTTTCCTGCACAACATCTGCCAAGCCAGCTGTTCTCCATCCCACAGTTACCGACTGCCCTTCCTCGGTGCAGGCTTGACGCTTGTCCTTATTTAATCACACCCTAGTTTTTTCAATTTGTCGTATTTACCTTGCACACCGGCTATGTTCTCTGGCATATTTGGATCTCTTCCCATCATTATATAGTTTACAATCTCCAGAAGCCTAATCTCTGTTCTGCTATCCATGTCATTAAAGAACTCATCAGATGACAGCAGATATAGAACAGGTCCCAAGGCAGACACGACTCACCCACCCTTTTGGTTTTGACATGCATCTCTTATCCGATATGGCAAATGCTGGTGACCGGCACCCCTGTGCTTCTCTGCAAGTACAGCACCTTGGTCAAAGCTGCCTGCTCTGGTGGAGCTGTGAGCCTACGTCTTCCACCCCTCCTCATTTCTATGCCTCCTGCTGCTCTCAGGATTGCCGCTGGGCAATGACTTGCTTGTTGCTACTTTATCCCACCCCTGTGGGTCTCAACAAAGGCTGCGAAGCTCCTCAGAAACAAACATGTTCTGAGCAGCCAAGGGACTCAGAAGTTTTGCGCCACCTCTTTATCCAGCCTTGCTTACTAATAGCTGGCCATGAAGCACTGATTTGTTTCAGGCATCTGGTTTGTGAGATACCAAAATGCTGCTTTTTCTTCCCCTTCCATTTTCTATTTAAATGGTAAATACTATAAAGAGGAAACCTCTCTGAAAACAAAACAAACAAGAAGCAGTCTGCAAAGCAGCAAGTTAAAATCTTTCCAAATGTCAGCTCTGTCTGAAGAAGCCACTTCAGGACAGGATTAAGAGCAAAACTGGGCTGTAAAGCCTGAAATCAGGTGAACTCTTCAAGGTTTCAGAGCTCAAGTTGCAATTCTGGAATAAGTTTCAAGATAAGCTGCATCCCAGTTCCTGATTACATAGCAGCCAAGGGACTCAAGTTTTATTAGGTCCAATTTTCAAGCAAGTCTGGACCTCATTGCCTTGACTATTGGGTCTCACATTACTGTCTTTGGACTCCAGCCCTCACCCAGACCCTGATTATGAAGAAAGCCTCTCTCTCATTCCAAAGGAAACCTGGGCCTTCATTTCTAAGGAGCCCTGGACCTCATTTCTTAAACTAGCTTGAGCCCAGCTTCCTGAGCAAACACTGCATTAGATTGTACATAGTATTTATCCTCATTTCATCACAGTCCGAAGTTTTGACTAATATTACGGGAGACGAACCAATCCTTGGAGGTCTCAGTTGTTCTCCACTGACTATAGAGAGAGGCTCGAATGACTAGCTTAAAATCTATCCCTTACTTTTGGACACCTAAATTAGGGCAGATGGTTCCCAGCCTAGCAGAGGAGCCCAGAACCATCTGCCAGGCCAGACCCAAATTTCTAGCCTGCCCTACCCCTAGTGCCTTGGAGGAAGCCACCACCCAAGTCCGTGGGCTTCTCTATCTCACAGAGTCCCTTAAAACACATTTTCTATATTTTTATTAGTTTTATTTCATGAAGCTGTTATAATCCAGCTATCTCTTCCCCTTCCCCTTGGTGGTAAGGGTAAAGCTAAGGTCAGGCTATTTTGCAAACAATAAAGATCTTATTAAAATTGTCAAAGAACAGTGGGAGCTTTACCCCGGTGTTCAGCTAAATTTCCCTTGGAAATGTCACTAGCCCATCGAGGCACAGAATCAGAAGGTCTCTGTTTAAATTATGTATGCAACTTCCTGATAATTATGTACCCTAAGGAATATAATATTCAAAAAAAAATGAAGGCCTGGAGGATTTAGGGAGGGAGGGTACTGAGAAGTTTGGAAAGATAACAGCTTGATTTACTGAAAAGAAAGCACTTGCATCACATGCAGTTCAAGGTGTTTTGTTCCTTTTTTCTTTTTACAACAAAATCAGCTTGCTATTATGTTCCCTGCCATGCAGAACATTTAATATAAAGCTCGGCCATAAGTTGTATATGAGGTGAATTATCATAGTTCTACAGTTATCTGCTAGGAAACCATGCATTGCTATGGGGGAGTGGAACAGGTCGGGGTGGAAAAGAGATCAAGGTGAGGGGGAGGATTTGGGCAAATGCCACTCAGTAAGTCTGTTGGAGAAACACATTTTTACGTGAAAGTCAGCACTGCTGATCCTTCCAGTGGCATCTGGGCATGCTTGCAGCCACAGAACCGCCTATTACAGGAGCAAGGGCTGCAGCGAAGTCATGCCGCCGCATGCCTCTGCTCCGCTGGGGCTCACTGCTAAATATCATCGTTGAACAGCAGCTCCTTGTGCCTTGCCTGAACCGTCCATCAGGGGTGTGGGGCACACCCCATCTCCCTGGCCCTCACAGGGAGACGGAGCCGCTCAAGACCAAAGCCAGGCAGGATTTGAAGAAACTCAAAGCATTTCTTTGCATAGCAAGAAAATCATAGAAACATAGAATGGTTTGGGTGGGAAGGGACCTTTAGAGGCCATCTAGTCCAACCCCCCTGCAGTGAGCAGGGACATCCCCAACCAGACCAGGTTGCTCAGAGCCCCATCCAGCCTGGCCTTGGATGTCTCCAGGGATGGGGCATCGACCACCTCTCTGGGCAGCCTGGGCCAGGGTCTCACCACCCTCAGTGTAAAAATGTCTTCCTTATATCCAGTCTAAACCCACCCTCCTTTAGTTTAAAGCCGTTACTCCTTGTCCTGTCACAACAGGCCTTGCTAAAGAGATCGTCCCCATCTCTCCTACAGTCCCCCTTTAAGCACTGGAAGGCCGCGATAAGGTCTCCCCGCAGCCTTCTCTTCTCTAGCCTTATAACTAAAACCTAAGTGCTAAAAATGTGCTAGTGGTGGAAAACCACAAGGCTTAAGCCAGACTTGGAGGAGATTAATTCCCTGGGGCTTCTTGCACTTTCCCCCTTGCAGCTGGGTTTGGGCTGCGGGCAGATTTAGGCACTGGGATTAGAGCGAGCAATTCACCCTGTTGGTTCCCATGGCCAGATCTGGGTGGAAAACAGGTTTTGCTTTTGGCTGGCTGGGTATTCCATAACTTCAGAAAAAGCTGACGCATAATCTAGTTAAGGATTTCATGAAAATTTTTGCATGTTTGGTGCACTCAGAATTCTGAATTAAATATGGTTTATGGTGATCTAGAAAAGAAATATTTTTGTTTGCTTCCTAGTCTTTTGATGACAGATTAGGTAAATGTAAAACAATTTCTGAAAGGAAACTTGAAGAAGCAAAGCTCTCCGAATATTGAAGCTGAGCTTTCTAAATGCTTCAGAATATTTTAAAGTGGGAGATTCAGTAACATCAATATGGATTCACCAAACATTTTGGTGTAATTAAAACTGCTTCTTTTGCAGAAAAAAAACCCAAATAAACCAGTGTTAAAGAATTCCCTGATGTCTCGTCTGGCATCTGGGCTGGCGTATTTCCATTGTGAGATGTTTCCAAAACCAACCACCTTATTGAGAAATCCAATAACCAGAACGAAGAGGCCTGTCCTCAAACTAATTATCTGCAAGGACACCCTGGGAACACCAACATCGCTGGTGAATGATCGCCAGCATGTGTCAAAGGCAGAAAATAATGTGGTCCCACCAAGGACAGTGAAGCTGATTCTCAGCTGAGATGAATCAACCCTATTTTCTGAACACAGCTCATACAATTCACACCTCTGGAAGGTCTAACCTAATTATTCTCATACTACTTGCCAACAGACTTTTGGGCAAAACTGGTTTTTTCCACTACAAGACTGTAGGTTAGGATTGATCAAATAAGGTCTGAAACTTCCCCTAAAAGTAGCTGAAAAAGAAATGGAACAGAAAACAAAAAAGCTTAAAAGAAAAAGCAATCTGCTATTAATTTTTTCAACTTTTTGCTTCAGTGGAAAAATTGAAAAATTTTCAATTCAGGTTAACTCAAAATGTATTTTTTTTCCATTTGGCCATTGAACCAAAAAATGTGTAGTCTCTTAGCTCTTATTGGCACCTATTTTTGTTCAATTGTTTTGGTTCATTGCCCCTATTTTCAAGAGACAGCTACAGCTTTCTAATTGTATCTGCTGTGTTCGTGAAGATATTGAGCAGAAGACTCTGGCTACTTTGGATGATTATAGGTTATTTTGTTTTAGTGTAGGAAAAAAGAATAATCACTGGTCCACGCTAGCTATAATTTGTGTCTCCTCTCTACATTCAGATCCACCAAGTATTTGCATTTAATGCCATTATACAGGAATCCCAGACTGAGTGCTCATTTTATGAAAAAATGTTGTTCTGTCAGAAAATGCCATTTTATGATGAGTGAGATGTTGCTCGGGAACATGTTGACTTCAATCACACTTTATTTGAAAAAAACACAGAGTGGAACTGTTTTGATTTTCCATTTTGAAGTGATTTTTCATTTTAGCTTTTTTTTTTTTTCCATTGGTATTATAATGATATTCAGGTTTAAAGAGTAAAACAGGAGGGAGACATTTCAGTCATTAAACCCAAAAAGTCTGAGCGATCCCCAAAGCTATTGCATTTCCTCAGAATTTTACAGAAAATATGGGGAAAAAATCCCATTCCAGAATTAAAAAAAATGAACAAGAAATTGTGAAGTCTCTCAAGAATGGGCAGAATAATTCCCACACAGGTTTGAAAATCCCTATTAGAAGAACAGTCACCTGAGTCCAAAGCCAATACAAGAGCTGTAAGTGGGTTTTTTAGCTTATATAAACTATTGTGGAAGCTGCTCACCACCAGCATGCGTGTGGGCTCTGGTGTCACCCAAATAAAATGAGATACTTCCACCAACTCTCCCTACCACGATGGGCTGTGGCACATGAGTGCATCGGTTCATACACCAGCACCCAACACCTCCCATTTTAGCCTGTGCCCCCCAACTGGGCTGTGTTTGTGGGGTCCCCAGTGCACCAGCCAGAGGTGACTGGTGCACAGCAGCTCTGGCCAGGGGGGCACAACCATCCTCACATCCCCTGAATTCGACCTGCAAAGCAGTGACTTGCCAAGGGGAATGCAATGGGGGATTTTCCTTGGCTTTTTTACATTGTTCTTCCTTGCCCTCCTGCTTAGACCTCCTTGCGTTGATGTAGTCTGAAGCCCAGCTCACCACCTCTTCTGCACCTTCTAAAACAGCATGAGCAAGTCACCCCCCCAGAGAACTCACGGCACCTGTCCCACTGGTCTCTGTTCATCGCATCTCCTGCATAATATCGCATCATTTTCATGGATAATAACGACCCCATTTCTCCCCCCACCCCTTACATCTCTGCCTTTCTTTCTTGCCTTCGGTGCTCTGACTCTTCCCCTCAGCTTTTGTCAAAACACCAGCTTTGATTTGAGCCAAGTAAAATAAAACCTGACATGCGATTGACAGCAGCCCAAACAGATGCACGGTTTGGCAGGCTGAGGTTACAGAGAATGAGCAAATAAATAGAGACACCAGTGCGGTCAAACGTGTCACTGACACGTCGAGAATAACTGGCTGGAAGAGTTGCTCTGTGCGGGCTGTGTATTTAGGGCTTCCCGTTTGTACCCTCTGATCATCAGCCAAGCGACTTAAGTAATTTTTGCCTTTCAGGGCAAATTTTAAGTTTCACATTTTAAAATGGTTTACAATGGTTCCCTGCCCCTTAGCATTTCTTGTTGTTGATCTTAAAATTTGTCAAGTACTTGGAGAAACCTGTAGAAGAAAGATACAGCAGAGCAGCCACATGTTTTCTGCTCGGCACCAGCTCACGTTTTCCTTCTCTCATTAGGTGGGCTCAGTTTTCAAAGGGGCTCTGCGCCTGCTAGGGAAGACACAAATAAGTATGTGTAAACATTTGTGGGTGCAAATGAGGATTACTTCCATGGCGAAAAGAATAAAGGCATTTGAAAGCTCAGTTTTCTCCTTCCTTCTTCAGAAAGTGAACTTACAGAGAAAAATAATTACCCATTCCATCTTAATTACCAAGAGCAGAATTTCTTCTTTTGGTTCTCAACGCATTAAGCCATTCAAACAATTCTCTGCAAATTACATGGTTGAAGTGAACCTGAATAACTTATCAAACAGCTACCACCAGTTAAACCCAGGGAGAAAAAAGTCTTTCTTCTAACGTGTCACTGCCTAGTGACCAGTTTCAGATGGGCCCGTTTTAGGAAAGAAGTGACATTTTTCATTCCAAAAATAGCACTATTTAGAGATGTGTTAGGGTAAGACTTCTTTCAGTCAAAGGATAACCTTTTCAGAAGTTCTTACTTAAAGCCTCACTATGTCAAGAAGTTGTGATAGTTAATTATAGCAGTACAGCTTGATGGATGCAAGCCATGTTGTGTGCATGCTGCTCTGCCAGTGTATGCCTGGCATAACCTGACTGGGATTCAGGTGGCTATACTGATTTACCTGCCTTTACACCGAACTTATGTCTGTGCCATTAACTGCGTGCAAATTAACTTGTAACTGATGGACTAACACGCAGTGTTAAGTTCTCAGGTTGGGGCTTGCCTGTATCACGGACCCAGGATGGCCATGCCCAGCAGTAATGCCTCTGGTGTAACAGCCCTCCACCCCTTGGGGAGTTATGATAGTGGTCTCTAGGTAGGGTTTATTAGCAGAGGTTCAGTGTTGTGCTAGCGTAGCCCTGCAGCCTCTGAGCGGGAGCTGGCAAGTCCACGACAGCTCTGCACTGCACCACCTGAAGGTAACTGCTGAAGTTTCGGCACCTCTGCGTGTGGCAGGGCACAGATGCACCCTTAGTGTGTGTGAGAAGAAGTGACGGTGTGACCGCAGCACACCAGAAAAGGAACAACCACCTTATTGCTACTGAGGGTCAGGGCTAAGCATCACGGGGAAACTCCCTCCTGCCCCCACTGCCCCACAAACCGTCCCACAGCTTCTATCCTGCACCGGGACCCCAGACATCGCCCTGGTGCCAGGAGAAAAAGGATTTTTCAGTTGCACTTTCACAAAGCTTTTTCCTATCAGAAACCTGCTCTTCTTGGTGTGGTTGACACCTTCACAAAACAGTGAAGGTCTTAGGGCTCCCCGGTGTGCAGCAACAACAAGGGTTATGGGGTTTCCTTAAAAACATCTGCAAAGGTGAGAGCTTGGAGGTCCTGGGAATCCCTATTCGTGCCAGACCTGGGGGGGTCCCCAGCCTCCGTGCTGAGGTTTGGGAGCATTGAGAGCCCCAGCAGGCTGGGGGCTTCCTCCTTTGGTCAGGGTACAGATAGGCACTGGGGACCTTTAATAACACTAATCCAAGCCTAGGATCTCACTTGGTTGCCTATCAAGAATGGCATCTGCAAGGTGCAGGAGAAATCTTGATCCACCAGTTGTTAGATATGACCCCATTCCTCTGCTCTGTGGAAATACAGGGTGCTGCCAAGTGACAAGGAGCACTCCGTGGGCACCTTCAGCTCGCTGCAAGCTCCTGATGTTCCTCCTCACACATGTTTCTGGTTTGAAATAATTCATCAGATCACTTTCTCAAATAATTGTACGTGAATTGATTTACCACCCCCAGACACAGGGTGGTTGGGTTTCTTGTTGTCACTGCAGTTTTTTTTAACAAGTGTATGAAAGAAATTCAAGCTGTGCTGCTTAGACTCAGAGACATGTAGGGCAAGCCAGTCCTCTGATTTCGGTGACTCCAACCCCACTTACTGTGAGTGCTATTTGCAGAGATGCTTTAAAGCCAGAAATCAATGTGTAGTTACTGTTTACCATGAAAATGAACATTTCAGCCTCTCACACTAAAAGGGAAAGAAATTTTCGAGTCACCTGCCATTTAAATAGGATCTCACACACAGTCACTAATTTAATGCAAATCTCATATGGCTTCCTTCTATTTGTCATTTCAGTGCATTTTCGTGCTTGTGGTTTTTATGCTAATGATCCCGCTCCATTGCTAACTAGGTCTTTATACCTATCATTTCAATGCTACTAGTAATTACACAGTTATGTGTGTATATATGGGTGCATGTTCAGTGCACTCAGCTCTCTGTCACCTCTTTTTTGTTGCTGCCTGAGAGAAGCGAGTTCTCACTGTCAGCGTGACAGTGGGGTTTTGTTTGCAATGGCTTTCTGCAACTCTGAGTCTGATCAATATAAAAATTTCAGCAAATGTTCCAGGTGACAATAAACAGAACCCTGTGGATTTGGGTAAAAACTGGAAAACCTGAAGATGGAAAATAAGGACATAAATCCTTGCTCTGCTCTTCGATAGAAATGGGTTTTCAGTAACCCACTGGTGCCAGGCACGGACCTCTTCCACCAGCACACCCCATACCGGCTGGGTCTGGGATAAAAACACTGAGACCCTCAGGGATTTATTGCTCATGATCCATTTGGCCAGGGAGAAAATGGATGAATCTGTACAGAGGGAAGGGGAAGAGAGGAGTAAGTGGCCCTAATCCCCACTTACAAGTGGAGAAAATAAGAGAAGATCACAGAGAACCACAGTGAGAAAAGATGAGAGGCAGTTGAGATAATCTTTTACAGAGAGAGAAAAGGGAAAGCAGCACACAGTGCCCTGGACACCCTGTGCTCAGTGCCTAGCATGGTTTTCTCTTGTACTTATTGCCTTGCTGTATGTTTTTCTCATGACTCACTGAACGGAGGGTGTGCATCCCTGGCAGCACAAAGTTTTAAGAGACTGCTCAGAGAGCTGCAAGATGCAGCAGTCAGGGGCGCTAGGATTTGCTGGGCTGAGGAGCAGGCTGGGGAGCTCCCTAATGCACCCAGGCTAGCCAGAAAGACCCGAGGAGCCCACCCAATTTCCTTGGTTTCTTAGGTCCCTCCTCATCCCTCAGCCAACACAATCAGCTTGCTCAACAACAGCAGCAACTGCTCTGCTGCTCCTTCCTATATAATTTCAGACTTATTTCTCCCTGTGGTACCAGAGTGAATCCCAATCCCAGTTGACACTGGTGTAAATGGAGACCAAGCCCATTGCTTCAGCAAAGCACTTCCAGCCCAGGGCTCTTGACCTGGCCCCTTGGATCCTCCTCCCGCGATCACGCACAACAGCTATCCAATTGCCGCAATCCTCTTTGCAAGGGGATTGACTAAACTCAATGACAGCCCGAAATGAAACACGACGCACAATCATTTCCAAGCACGTTGAGAAGAGATTAACATGCAGCCCTGAAAAAACCAGAAAGTTTCGTTTTGTCCTCAGTGCTCTTGACAGAAGAATCGTCTGCAACTTACTCAAACTCCAGTGAAAGCCGAGATGAGCAGCTGATGGCTTCAGCCTCCTTATGGATCAGGCTGCTGAAGAACAGCCGGGAATGAGGATGACTCCCCTACCCTTCTGCTTTGATAGAGATAAGGCTGAAATATACTTCAGATTAGGAGGCATTCAGGCTGCTGGAAGGTGACTGGAAATGCTGCAGAGGATGCGAGTACAAAATGTAAACAGCAACATGGGGAGAAAATAATTGAAAAGAGTCTGCCAGGCAGAACAAGCAAGCTAGGAGAGGTCAGCCCTGTGTGCTGGCTTCTGCTAGGGGTATGCAGAGAAACCTCAGGGATCCTGGCAATTAAAACACTGGCACAGAAGAGTTACTGTCTGCATTATGGAAACATTTCAGAACTTGAAGCAAAATCAGGCACCTTCTGTACTTGGCACTGTACAAATATGTAAGGAGAGAGACTAAACAAAGAGCTTAAATAGGCAAAACCTGGGAAAACTGAGGCACAGAGCAGTAGGTGATTTGCTGAATGGTTTTGGAGCAGCATATCTTTTTTCCTGCTTCTCAAGCCAATGCGTTATGCATTTGTTTGTACTGCTCTTTGGAATGGCTGAAACATGCACCATCACCCCACCACCCTGCAGACACACCAAGCCTTGGGAGGGCATGGAACCCCACAGAATGAGGTGCACCCATGGTGTCTCACTGCAGGACAAGTCAGGGAGGGGAGCAGAACTTTTGAGACTTAGGATAGAGGATGAACTGGTCATCCGTGGCCAGCTGGCCCCAGAAACAAAAATCTCTTGTCCTTCAGAGGAGACAGGTCTTGCCCAGGGCACAGCAGTGCAGTTGAGCTCATTCTTGTTTCGGACCTTGCTCCCCAAGCCAAAGTTCAGACAGCTCTTGTGCTGTCAAAGCTCTGCGTGCATTTAACAGATATTAAAGTCCACCAACAGGCTGGTGTGAGCGTGCAAGAGAGAGAGAGAGACTTTTAATCTGAACTGGAAAGCAGCCAGAAACCAGTGTTTGGGCTGATTTGCATGAATGTAGATAAGCACCATCAGCCCCTTTGAATTCAGATGAGGCACTTGAGCTACTGAATGGCAATTCAGGGGCTACAGAGAAAAGGCAGCAAAGTATCCCAACAGACTGATGTCCAGTGGCCCCACCTCCTACTCTTCCACTTTCCAGTCTGTTCCAGGCTATGCTGACCCATCAGAAAGCCACAGGACTGTCCCTGACTTGTGATCCAGCCACATCAAGAGGGTACCAATCACTCCCAGTGCGTTTTCCCTGCAGAAAGGGCCCACAGCACCTGGTGGAAATGGTTGGCAAAAGTATGCAGCAGTGGAGAACCTCACCCAGAGGTGTGAGGAGGGTGGCAAAGAGGCAGAGCCAGGTATGACTGTGCCACCTGAACCTGCTACGGCCCTTGCAGCATCATTTCCAGAGGAACGGGCTGGGTCAGTGATAGACCAGTGTCTGCAAGTCACTCGGGAAAGAGCAGAGCTAAACTATGATTTCCTGTACAGCCATCTCTTAAGTAGATTCTCTGAGGTCTAATATAGGCTCACTCTACATCATAAACATTATCTCTACCAAACTTACTCTCTTAGAACTGACCAAGAGGTTTGAAAAGCTGTAATGGAGAGACGCATGTACGTTGCACTGGCACAAGCAGGCTTGGGCACAGGCACACACATGCTGAGCATGAAGGCACAGTCTACTTTTCCTTAGGCAATCATGTTTAAAAGCTTCTCTTTTTTTTTCCTTTTTTAAATATACACTTAGTTCCTTTTGATTTTTAAAAACGGATTTACTGTACAATCTGAGCAATTTGCACTAATGATCAAGAAGCTTTTTGGAAAAAACTTGAAACCCTAAATCCAACAGTTCAGCAAATTAATCTGTTATGTACACATCTATAATTCCCTTAGCAAAAAGCTGAGTAATGTTTCAAATTGTGTCTTTTGCTCATTTACTTGACAAGAATAATTTACTTTTAATATTTACCCTAATGTTTTACAGCATTCCAGCAAATGTTCTCTGCTATACACTTTGTAAAAGTTCATGAACATTTAGTAACAAGAGACATTGTCACCATTCTGTGCTACCGCATCTATGTGGTAAGAGCAGAAGAAAAGAGAAAAGGTAGCAAGAAAGGAGGATAGTCCTTTGTGAGTGCTAAGAGAGGCAGGTTATTAAGGCTTCATTGAATCATTATATTCACTGAAGGTTAAAAAAGGAGCATCTTTAGAATACCCCCAAATCTTTCTTCTTTCTTGAAGAGAAGATAAAGAAAGAAACTAAATACAAATGAAATGAAATCAAATGAGTTCCTGGATTGCTTAATATGGTATTTTACCCCCATTTAAAATATCCCTCAGGAGCCTAGGCTGATTTAATAAGCCTAAGAGATGTTGCGGTGAAGACTGAACTGCCTTGATGAAAGCACAACTTGGCTGGGGCTGCATTAGCCTGGGAAACATGTTCCAGCTTCTTAGAATGAGTCTTTTAATCCATTTTTGAAATGGAGAGAAAGGATCAGGCAGAAGACATTCATAAAGGAGTAAAAAAGGATACATGCACTTATCCAGCTATGTGACGGAAACTGTTCTAATCGTAGTGTCTAATTGCAGAGAAAAGCAAACTGCGACAATTTAACTGGTGAATTTAACGTGGAGACCGACACTTGAAGTCAGAAGGAAGGACCTTTTTCTGCATGTCCAGTGCTGTAGTTCACAGTGTCTGACCGTTCGGTTCCTCCCTGCACACTGCAGCATCTCAGGCCTAGAGATTATTTACTTGAATTTTGAAGTTCTACGCGCCCCCTGGGTCTGCTGCTAGGTTCCTCTGCAAGGCTGAATTCTGGTGATCTCTCTGAGATCTTCCAACAAAAGGGAATAACTCACGTCTGAAAATGTCCAAGCTTACATGACCGTAAGCTATCATGAACTCAACTCGTGGGTGGCCACAGTGGTAGATGATTTAGTCTTCCCTGGGCTTTCTCTGATGAAGCCTGTTGGATTCACAATTCCAGCAGCTAGGGAATTCTTTCCTCCCACCTTGCAGAAGAGGGGAATAACCCCCTCCAATTCTGCAGTGAATGTTGTTGACACATATTAAACCTTCTGCAGGGTCAGTATCAGCTGTGAAGAGTCATCAAGTCCCCCAAGGTCTGCCCTGAGCCATGGAGACCTTGATGGACCTTCTCAACCTATTTCCCCACACTCTTGGCTGGAAGCCACCAACAGCTCTCAGAGCTACTGCTCCAGCAACCCCAGTTCCCAACCAAAACCACCTTCATCCTGGTCTGAGCACAGCCTGGGCATGGAGGGATTGAGCATGAACCACCCACCTGGACATGGCTTGGAGATGAGCAGAAGAGAGGCCAGATGCTTCACAGCCTTTTTTCCAGCCCTGGTAATTATAGCCCCAAATGATCTCAGCTGTGATCATCTGAGTACAAACTGCCATCCCTCCTACACTATCCCAGCTCTGCCTGTCTTGCACAACACCCAGTTTTGAAATATAAGTTATATGAATGCATCTAGGAAGGCACATGATCACATGCATTTTGGTTTACTGTCAGAAGCTGTTCTTTGGGGAAATTTGCCTGTGTAAGGCTCAGGGGACGCTTCTGAAATTGTTCACATCCAGTCTTCTTTTCGTTGAGGAGGAACACAAGCTTCTCTGCACACACTGGTACATTCCTGACCTTAGAATAAAAATATAGGAGCTGTTTTCAATAGCCGGATGGGAAAACAAATGTTTTTCGTATGTTGGACTGTTTCTCTCACTTCATTGCTGCAAAGAAACAATGTCAATGTGCTTTTAATTCACCCAAAATAAACAGCAAACAAGCTTCCAGGATCCAGCCACTTAGAAGAACTGTTTTTCTGCTTATTTTTGTGTTTTTGGTAATATTTTAAAGAAAATGTTTCCCTGCAATTCTCCTGTCACAGGTATAGTTACAAAGGAAGAGGATTTGGCGATAACAGCAGAAAGCCACAGGTAGAAGATGACCGTGAGCTTTGGTCCTTGGCCTTTAAGTTTGGGGGAGCTCAGACTGGTCTTGTGGGACTCAAGAAGCTGTCTGGTCTTCCTCTGAGGGATGGCTTAGTATCTTGGCTTCTCTTGTGCCAGTTTTCACCCAGGCAATATCTCATTGCACATATTTCCTCCATAAAACACCATAATATCTTGTGCGTAAACCATCCCTCTGTCCCAACCATTCAACCAAGGATGGCGAGGAGGCTGCTAAACCTCTGCCTGCACCTCCTGAAGGGGCTGCACTGAGTGTGGGGCAGAGGGGTGAGGGGATTTTATGTTTACAGCCCTATTTTTAAAAGTGCCACTCTAATGAAAAGCCCAGTTCAGCAAGAAGCTATTCATGTGCACGGCTTCTCTGAAGTCAGGAAAGCTGCTGGCTGGGAAACCTCCATTTATCTTCTTGAGCGCTTACTCACAGGAGGCATCCGAAGAGAGCCCCTGCATGGCTGGTACTTCTGAAATCAGGTTATTTATCTTGGTGGGTAAATGTGGATTTGAGACCTCCTTCCCCGCCCTCCCCAACTTTGGAAAGTTTTACTGAAAACTTGTGATACTCTGCACGTATCCACTCTTGTAGAACTTTTTGATTAGTTAGTTAAATGTTTTAATCTAAAAGTTTCGATTGAAGTAATAGAAAACCTGTGTCATGATTAAAATTTCCATAGAAAAAGTAAATTTCTGCTTAAATACCTTATTTTTAAAAACCAAAGTCATCAGTAGCAATAACAACAGCAAACTGCTAAAAGGTTTGGATTTATAAATATACTTACGAGAAATATTTCAATTCCTAATTCAACTTTTGCAAGACAAAAAGCAAACCCAGACATACTATGAAAAATCAATGCTCGTTTCAGACTGCAGACTTTCATGAGCTCCACTGAAGTGAAATGTAAACCCGTGTATGCCAATGGTGAATTGCGACAACCCTTCTTGTCCAGAAAATGCAAAATCCTTCATCAGCTGGACAAGAGGGAGCTTATTTGAATTGCATGGACAGAGATTCAGATAGTGACACCACGTCACAGTGATAACAATAAGGGCAGTGAAGAAAAGATACCTATGGAGAATGTACTGCCTCCATCACTGAAGGTCTGTAAGAATGGTTAGGAAAAATACTTGCCAGGGACAATATAAGTAGCATTGATGCTGCTGCAGATAGAGAGATGACTGGATGACATTTTAAGGGTGTTTCCAGACTTTTTCTCCTAGCATTTTATGATCTGTTGAGTATCAGTAAATAAATATTTGATTACAGGTAGCAGCAAAGGAGTTGGGGTTAAGGGGTAAATCCCAAATGTTGCTCAGAGCCTCTGGGATAGAAATTCACGCGCTGCTTCGTTTCATGTCAGGACTACACAGTGTGAATGGCAAAACACTTCTAAGTCTGGGCTAGGACTCGTTTATAATCGAGATGTCTTTGACTTGACAATGGTTAATGATGCTTTGATATAGGCTGATTGCCGGTGAGGGACGGAGGAGGCTCCCCTGGGCATTGTGCTGATGCTCGAGTGAAAACAGAGGATTAATTGATGTTTTTATTCTTGAGGTGCTCAGTGTTTTGTCCCTCCCCTCTCCCCCCGCCAACTTAGATTTAATATGACATTTCACTGCAGGTACCTGACGGAGATTTCTGGCCGTGATAGCTCTATTACACCCAGTCTCTGCCGCTCTCCCCACCTGGCCAGGCGATGCTGCTGCTCCTTTCGTCTCACAGCCGGGGTGAGTCACCGTATGACTGATGCCGCTGGTGAACATTTATTTCCCGGAGACGCGGTGGAGCCCCCGCTGTGCAAACTCCCGTCTCTGTTGTCTATCCCCACGCTGAATTAAAGACGGGAACAAGGGAAGGGCTGCGCTCCCCCGTGTCTCTGCGGCTTAATCTTGTAAGTCCCATTTAACGTAATTCAGATCCATGAAGCTTAACTCTTATTTAACTTCATTAGGAGCCGAGACCTTTGAGCATCTTTGACACGGCCTAACACTTAGGGACCTGTCTGTCATTTTAGGTAGCAAAATGCATAAGATTTAGATGCTGCTGAGATCCTCACAGACATCATTAGCTGCCATCTCTGAGGCTGCAGGGCTCTCAAAGGTGAGAGCCTGTCGTCTCTAGTGATGCTGCCCCGGATCTGCCTCACCTCAAAGATATTTTTATGATTTCTTCTTAATTTGAGGACAGCGGGAGGGAAACAGAGCAGCACTTCCCCATCAAACAAATTCAGAACTAGAAACCCCACAAAAATCCCCATCTGCCTAGAGGCTAAATTATCTCCAGTAGAAACAAACTTATCTTTGGGAACATAAATGATCAGAGCTTCATAAAGACTGAGCCTAATTGTACAAAACGGTGATTAGACAATTTCCTCTGGGGATGCGCGGTTTCCTTCCGAAAAAGTGACACTGGGGCAACCTCTAGTGGAGGCGAGGAGCTGCCTTGTGCGGCTTGGGCAGCTCTGGAGTCCAGCCCAGCGGAGAGACTTGGCTTTCTGCGGCGTGGCCAGACCCTGCCCCAGCCCCCCCCAAAGCCTCTACTCCTCTGCTTCTAATAAGTGCAAAAAAAAAAAAAAGAGGTGCTACAAGAACAGAGCTTGAGTGCTGCCCGAGATGGGCAACCGGCCTCTCTGAGTGCAAATATGGCAACAGCCGTGTTATTGCCTAAATAAGAATTTCTTCCTTCTTGTTAGCCAGTCCTCAGAGCTATTTAAAGGCTTGCTTCTATTTTTCCAATTCAGTTTTCAGAGCGATTTCAGGCCAAGTCCAAAGGGAAACTCACTTTGACTTTAAACAAAAATCCTGAAAATCCCCCCCAGCTGCTCTGACACGCTGTTAGGGAAGAAGCTCCAGGAACAACTGAAGCCGTAACACAGTGCTCTGAGCACGAGACATGAACCAGAAGCCAGGCAAGAAGTTATTACTTCTGCTTCTATTCCATTATGCTTTATGCTAAAAGACTTAAATGATCAATGCTGTGTTAATAAATTTCATTTGGCTCATTTAATAGATGACTTAGTAGAGGAGTGAGTTGCGCCATGACCATTATGAATTAATAACTATGCAAGTAGCACATTACCTTACAGAAATACTTTATACTGGCATAATTCTTTATTCCAAGGGAAACATAGATGCTCTGCAGGACTTTGCTGCTTCATTACGAGTATAGGTGTAGCTTTGGTTTGGAGGCAGGCATAAAATGTTCCTTTAGGACACAGGTTGAATGAGGGTCTGCTACCAGACACTGCCAGAGAGCTGAACCTCAGAGCCAAGAGTTTATATCCCAGCTGGCCTGAGTCCTCCCGTTGTGTTTCCTCGCTAATGACACTAATTTCCCTGTGCTTTGCAGCGTGCGGTCTTGAGATGAGAGCTAAAAATGAAGTTTGTCAGCTTTGTTCGGTTGGATCGTAGGAGTTGCCGGCTGGCTGGCTGGCATTTGCATTACAGCTTTTTCGGCTGCTGGCCCCAGACTCCTCCAAAATATCCTGTGGATGATGCTGGAAATGCAGCTTGGTTGGGGTGGACGTGCTGAATGCCCAGATCTCAGTCCCAGTTATTCCAGTGTTGTCAGAAGGCTTGTGCACACTGGAGGGAAAGTGCTCTTGACCGGGACGGGGGTTACGCTGACCACCCATGGTGCTCGCTGCTTCCAGCACCTCATGCCAGCAGCAGGAGTTTCTTTTAAATGAGGTTTGTTCTGTAGCGAAAATAGCAGGCACGGTGCCACAAGCAGCAAAGCAGCTTGGATAAAATGTGGCAGAAGGCAGCTGGCTGCAAAGTCCGAGTGAGGAGATCCCTTGCCTTGGAGCAGCCAGGCTGGACCAGCCGTGGTCCTCACTCGCTATGGTGTGCTGCTGGGCAGCAGGTCGGGATGTGTGCTGGTACCAGCACCGATGGTCAGTGTGGGCAGGGAAGGAGGACACTTCTCCATTAGTGTCTTCTGCATCTGAGAGAGGAGCTTTGCTTGGTGTTTTCTTCTGTCTAAGAGAGGACAGAGGTCTGCCCAGTGCTGAGTGTCTCCAGCAGCAGGGATGCCACAGAGTGTCTTTACCCACTTGAAATGCATCAGTTTTGCTTAAGGTTATGATGTTTCTTCTAGCACTTAAACAGCCGTTTCCCTGCTGCAGCCCCAGCCTGTTAGTTCTTATGTTGTTGTCAGTGACTAATGAGGATAATTTCTCCCCACTTGCCCCGTAACATCCTCTTTTCCAGTTGCAAACAGCACTCCTGACTCCATACAGTCATCTTTTCTCCAGCCTGAGCCTGCCTGTCTCTCACAGGCCCAATTCTCCAAACCTTTTCATCATTTTTGTGGCTCCCCTACTGATATGTGCTGCTGTAGGTTCATGATATACATCAAACTGTTGTAACTCGTGGAGGGCAGGAGACGACCAAGTTGGCCTGCAGCTCACCTTGGGCTCCGAGCTCTGCTCTGGAGAGCTGGAGGGACCCCACAGCTGGTCACACTGGAGGAAGATAATGTGGGTGGTGCAGGCAGTGGGAAGGTACGTTGTTCAAATAAAGCAGCTAGACGTGCTGGTGCAGCAAATACTGTGCACGAAGCTCGGACCATGCCCTTCACGGATGGGAGGAGGGGAAGGGAGCTCAACAAGCCTCTGCTCTGCTGCATGGAAGTCCCTGTAAAAGCCCTTTGGGCTGCTCTAGCCTGGAGTTAGAGCAACTCTAGCCATGGCATAAATGACAGAGGTGCTATGACTGCTGCCCCGCTGAGCTGTGCAGAAGCAACAGCAGACTGAAGCAGCCGTGAGAGTCACGCAGAGAGGCTGCCTTTGCAGAGGCAGGTGAGAAAGCAGGGACAGGGGTAGGGACCATGTTGCCGCAGTCCTTGGAAATGTCCTTTCAGACTAACTGTAGGTGCCATGCTGGAGCAGGGCTTCCCATAGCAATATCCCATACCAGCATTGCCATTCTGGCATTAGTGTTTGCTTTCTTGCAGCACAAACCTCTCCCATTGGTGGGTGAATTAGTCCCTATACCCTGCAGGTCTGCTGAGCTTTGTAGACCCTATAAGTAAACTGGGAGACCCCACGAGGAAAAGCTGCTGAAAAGGGGGATTGTAGTTATTTCTATGGTGGAACTTGCACTCCCCGAGTATCAATCTGTGCCTCCATCTAGTGGTTAGACCTATATAAAGAGGGTAAAAGCTGCCTACAACACCCAGCCGAAGACACCCCTTTGGTTGACAGCATCTCCCACCGCTCACCCCAGAAGGTCCCAGCTGCCCGTCCCACTGTTGGCCAACTGGACACAACTTGTGTTTTACCAAGTTTCATCCAACACTCACTCCAGAGACAGATGGAAATGTCGGGAAACTGAGGCAGCCCCAACCTAGCCAGGCATGTAAGCTTTTGAAAGTGTCCCTCTCCCAAGCCAACGAGATCCCAAGGCACAGAAGCCAGCTGGCTCTCCTCTCCCTCCCTGCGATCACTGCAGTGCAGTGACTATGTTGGCTGGCTCCATTTCTGGGCTTCTTCTGTAAGGAGAGAAGGTACCATCTGAGGAATCAGGAGCTCTGCTCTCTACATGAATTGCCTGACTCTGAAGATCTGTGCCTGTTCCTTGCCAGCCTTGAGTCCTGGGACACCAGCGCTGCTAAGTAGTTTGGGATACTGAGAGCAGAAAACCATGCCAGACCTGCTCACATCCAGGCACAGCCTGCCTGGAGGCCCTGCCTGCATATGCTGCTATTATACAAAATGAGGTCGCTTGCCTAAAACAGGACTAAAATTGCCCCGAATTAGCAACAGGGTTCCCTCTACCTTAAAACACAGGGGTCAGACCTCTAGCACAGATTTAGTGACTTCAACAAAGCCGTGATTTTGCAACTTGGAGCCATGGGGTTCTCCCCCAAAAGTCCTTTTTGTCCTCCTCTCCCCTCTACCCTATTAGTGGAAACAAAATAGGGGCAGGTTTCTGATTAAGATGCACAAACAGTTCTATTCAACAACTGATGCAATAAATGTGCTGAGTAAAATCACTGCCAAATCTCGTTGTGGTGCTTTATGGGGCTGCTCTAAGGGTGTGAAAAAACGTTTGCTGCATATTATTAAATGATGAAAAATGCTAAGCTCGCAAACAAACTGTGCAATGAATGTGGCTCAACTGCGTCTAGTGAGAACATGATTGAGCCTATTTAAGTGAGGTGGCAGAGAGAGAAGGGGGGGATCTCACTGTACTGCTGCCATGCTGTGCTGCAGTGATTACAGGGCAAAGTGACCCAAAATAACAGCAGAGTTTCCACCCAGCCCCACTCCAACCTCACAATTGATCTAGAGTAGAACAAGTACAAAAAGCACTCTGCCAGCCCCAACCGCAGCCCAGGTGGCTCAGATCCTAAATGATGTTTTTCTCTACCTTTTGGCAGCTTACATCCCCAACCACGTGTGCAAGCATGATGCAGAGTCACGCTACACGTGTGATTCACTGTTCAGGAAAACAGCACCTCCAGCGCTGTGCCCAGGAACATCACAAATCTCTCAGGTGGCTTTTGTGGCAGGGCAGCACGTGAAGGCTGGCTGGGCATCTGTCTTTGAACACCACATTAGGGCTGGGAGGGTTTGGACAGAAATTCAAGCAAGCTTCCACCTTCACTTGGATGGTTTGGGGCTGAGCATATTCTCTTGTACCTTTGGTATGTCTGTTAGGTGGTCATAATTCCCCAAGAAGGTCATAAAAACAGGCTTCCAGGAAGCGGGAATTATTGCACATATCACAGGGAGTACTGAGCATCCATGGTGCCCTTTGGAGCGATGCTGGAGGACAGGGTACCACATGGTGCAAGAAGGCAGCCCAGTCCCAAAACAGACCTGGTCATGCCTTGGCTACAGAAGCTTGTTCCAGTGCTGACCTGAAACTTAGTTCCTGAGGCAGAGGGACAGTTTTCACCTGCTTCCTCAAGGCAGGAGCAAGTACTGGTGCTGCCAACCTGAGAGCAGACCTCCCGAGCCCTCCCCTGGTGCCGGCAGCAGCGTTGGCATCCTGGCACTGATGTCCACCTGCTGAGGTGGCACTTTGCCCCGCTCTCAAACCTGTGGTGCCTACATCTGATGAGACGTAGGTGCTAATCAAGCACGGATTTTAGTGGGGCAGTGAGGAGAGCAGCAAATGGCATTTTATCATCAGAGAGCCTTCTGTGCCAGACAAAACACTTACTGAGCATCACTGCAAAGGAGCTGTCTCTTGGCATCTTACACTTATGTGAAAAAAAATCCCTATTAGTTGAAAAACGCCCTTCTCCTGTTAACTGTTAGCTGGATATTGTGTATAGATGTTATTAACCAGGCAGTATTGCTTTCAATTCAGATCTATATTTACCCTGCCCTTGGGTCACTCAGTTGAAACCCAAGCTATATGGATCGGAAGGTGCAAGGGCATTATGTTGCTTATCTTCTCCTGGGTTGGGGCTTGTTTTCTGTACGCTAGCTAGAAAAAAAAATAAAATTAAAAAAACCCACCCTGTGCACAGACCAAAACCTGCCATGAAGTTTTGTATGAAACAAGCAGTGCATGGGTCTTTCAATGGCCTTTCAGATAAGGAAAAAATTTCACCCATGGTGCACTAAGATAAGCTGCCATGCACAGGAGATCAATGATTTTCTCCTTTCTGTGATCTAAGCTGGACTCAGAGAAACGACGATCTTCTAGAAGCAGCTGCTGGGACCTGGCCACGTTTCGCCTGCTGTTCCCATTCAGAGAGAGCAGTTAAACCCCTCTGTGCTTTGCCGTGTCAATGAATGTGCAAGAGTGAAGATAACAGAGAATCGGTCCCTAAGGCTCAAGGTGTCAGACGGACCGGCTCTGTGCACCAACCAGAACTACCCAGAGACCCACACAGTTGATGGACTATAGCAGGGGAGAGGATATCAAAGTAATTGAGAGAGAAACACTGAGTCCCGGGGAAGAAGCTGGATTTAGTATTGCCCTAGGAGCTGAAAAAATGTAGGCTGGCTCCAGTGCTGAGATGAGACTGTGCAGCAATTCAGTCCTCTTAGACTCTAACTGTACCCTTGCACTTCTGTTTAGCGGCTTTCTGTCTGATTTAGTGCCCCATGCTGGGAATGGATCTGTCCATTGCCTCAGGATAAAGACTGCCAAGCTCTGCCGATAAGATGTACGTTATATGAAGGAGTGAAACTCATACTAGGGGCTGGTCATGCAGGTGCTGTGTTAAGAGGAAGCTGCCCTGGGACTGGGTGAAAGCTGGGAATTTTCTTTTTCCGAAAATGAAATGACATGTATTTTTCAGAGACTAAGATGTTTCTCCTTTCAAAACACTGCGCTTCAAAATTCCCTGCATTTTAACAAAAAGGCAGAAAAACCTGAGACATCGTCCTTCCCTTCCCCCAAATATACCCCTTTTTTTTTTTTTGGCTTGGATGGAAGTGATTTTATTTTCGATTGCGCTTGTTGAGCCAAAAAAGTCAGTTACTCTCCATGCTACAGCTAATCTAGAAATGCTGCATAAATTGTCACTTACCTCAGTGCCTAATATCATGTCACTGCTAAGCACATATTAAAAATTAGACAGGTGCTAAATGCAGCTTTAATGTTTGCACTTAAATGATGATCCTCCTCCCACTTCTTCTCTGATCCCCTCCCTTTCCTACGCTGGAGTGAGGACAGAAGAATTGCTGAAGTGCCTGATTCAATATTGCAGTTGTTGAAAATGCACCCTTTGCCGTCCAGCCTGTGTGCAGACACGCGGGACCTGATGGGCTGGGTGGGTGGCGTGAGCAGTCGCAACAGGGACCGCCCCACATTTCACAGGCTGAAGCTGCAGGGGGGGGCGAGATATGTGAAAATGCTACTCCTGCCGTAAAGACAAAGGGGGTGCATTTTGCCAGGCACCACCCTTTGAGTTATAATCCTGCATAAACTACATTTTGTACCAAGAAATGGATGCAAGCCATGTGCAGTTTGGTATCTCAGATGGGAACATTTGCTATAAGCTCTTTGTGCACAGAAGAGAGATGGGCTGTAAATTCAACATGAATTCACACTTGTGGGTTAGGCTACTGCTTTAGTCTGGCTGGGGATAATGGAGCCCAGAGAGCCCTTGGGGTTAACTGGGAAGGGGTGTTCTGGGGTAGACTGCTGCAACGAGAGGACCACGAGAGTCAAAATTTTCCTCTTAGAAGATCTCCCTGTATCCTGCGGGCTGCAGGCAGCACCTGCTCTGCATCTCCTAAGAGGAGAGGATTTATCCTTGTACCCTCATGTTGACAAGCCCAGATGCAACCCCAATTTATAATCAAAACTGGCCCCAAACAGCCTCTGAATATCTTCAGGTCAAGTGATTGCTACCTCCTCACTCATCTTGTCTGCGCACAGAGCAGGACTGACCCCTCTAAAGAAAAACCATGAATTTTCTATCAAATTATGTTCACCAAAAGACACAGAAAAGTCCCAACCCAGATTGATTTCCAAAAGGCAGATGAAGTAGTTGCTGTAGATAATCACTATAAAGATTAATGCCTTAGAAAATGTTTATTCTTGGAGCTCAGCCCAACACCCCAAGCCAGCTGTCAGGATGCAAGATAGTGGCCACAGTGACGATGGGCTCTGCACATTGCAGAGGAGTAATGAATTTGGCAACTGTCTTAAAGCAAGAGTAGATTCCTGCTACTGCAGACTAGTTGGAGGGGCCAACACAGAAGAGAAAATAAGCCCTGTGTTACTGGAAAATACATGAAAGGAGATCAGTCTAGACTATTTTTGTATTTGTAGGGGTTTCATGCAGTTCACTTAATGTCCTAAGGCTTTTAGAGAAATGTATTATTCCAGGCATTTTGGGGATGGTAATACACCAGCCTATGGAGTCCTGCAGTAAAGACTTAATTTGCCATTAAATGCTGTAGTTGGCTTTACAAATTCCACCGAAAGGTTCTCACTCAATTCTATTGCTCTGCAGAGAACAACAAATTTATAAAGCATTTTTCATCCAGAGATCTCAGGTCATTTTTTCCAAAAAGGGATGGGTTAGAGATGCTGGCCCGCTGCCCACGGAGGGTGTGGGTATGTGTGGTGGGGTCATACGAAGGATCAGAGGAGAAGCACAGGCTTTCTGTAGACAAGGAGCATTTGAGTGGCGTAAGGCCAAGGTTCAGCAAAGTACTAAAGCTAAAGGCTGACTTCAGGCACAGCAAAATGTTACGAAGCTAAGTATCACTGACCCAGCAGACAATAAAGAAGCAGGGAACGTGAAACCCATGTCATCTTGTCTCGAGAAACCAATTGGATAGATCTGCCTGAAGACCTCAGGACTCAAAAAGAGTTTGGAAAAAACAAATTGCATGGCCTCATGCACTGAGCTGTCTTCCCTGGGGCTGAATGCAAAGCTGGCTGAAGCCAATGCGAAGCCTCGCTGGGCTTGGTTACGCTTACGGCACTCTTTGGGAGGCAACCACTGGAGACGTGTGATGTACGCTTCATGTAGCAAGGACTTGGATTTTGCAAACTTCCAAAAATAAATTGTAAGAAGATGATTACTTATTGGTAATAGTAAATGGGTATTTATAGCTCCTCAAATACAAGAAAGGATCATCCCTTTCTTCCACAACATGGAATTAGGATTTTTTTTTTCCCAAATAGATAAATAATTTATTAGTTAAAAGCTTTCTCCCCATGAAAAATTATGAAAGCAAAAGTTCTTATGGGAACGTTAGGGTTTTGAGGAGAAAAACTCTACAGTGTCCATGCTAGTCCTGGCTAAGCAGAGTGCTGACAGCACCTGTCCCAACATCACATTTTTCTTCTAAAGAATCGTTACATAATTTATACCAAAAGTTAAAACTGAAGCACTTTTAAAAGCAGAACTTGCTAGATGCTATGTGATTTTTACTTTGTTTTGTGGGAAGTTAAAATTAAGGTGTTTTTTTTTCCTTTTTGTACCTAAGCAATTTTAAAAATCGTGAAATTCCCCTAAGAAACAGAGGCTGCTCCGGAATGTCACTGCTGATAGAAGTAGTGAGATTAAGGTACTTTGGATGGCAGGAACATGACTACTAAATCTGCCTCTTTAGTTCATATCTGTTCTTCTGCTGTTCCCAACTTTCCAGCTCTGCTAAAAGCTCCAGCTATTCCAGTCTATAGCTTTCTCTTTGGCGAAGAAACAAACCAAGGAGTTTCTGGAGCAGAAAGTTAGACATTGCTCCTTTCCTCCCCTAGTCTGAGTCAATGGTGGAAGTGAGCCTTTGTTAAATAAGTTTAAGTGCTTAACCCCCAGCTACAGCACACAGCATTATGTGGGAGTCACAGACAAGGAGCATTAGCTTTTAGGTCTTGCTGAGAAGTGCGCTGAACTGCTGTCCACTGACAATAGCAGCCACAATCTCACTTTTAAGCTCAGTTCATTGGTTTCTGAACACCTTTAAGATATTGACAAAACTGTCAATATTTTATTTTTAGTTATCCTTTCAGATGCATGTCGAGAGTAATTCTGGGAAAGCAGGAGTTACCGTGAGTCTGAAAACTGTTCTCCCATTTAAGATTGCCGAAAGTGCTTGAAAGTTTCTGCAAAAGGAAAAGAGAAACCATTTATTTTCCAACCATAACACTGGCATGAGAAACCCAGCAGTAAGTGACTCTAAAATACAATGGGCTTGTTTCACTCAGGCCTTCTCAAAAGGGTACTTAAAGCGTGAGCTTGTGGGTGGCTGAAAGCTTATAGAATAATTGAAACATAAGGCACGTCGTAACATCCACAACCTCTGCATCCAGCACAGAACATGCTGCCAATATCCTAATAGCACCCAACCCCATCCTCTTCTCCCCTTGTCCCCAAAAGCCCTGGGCTTTCTTGCAGCAGCCCTTGCATGTCTGCACAGCTACGAAACGTGCAACCTCGGTGAGTTTTGCTTTGAATTTTGCACACCCACCTCCACGAATGCTTTCAGGCTTTTATTTCCCACTCTGCGTCCCCAGGA
>VZTV01092517.1:0-10715 GCA_013400875.1 Anhinga rufa | reverse complement strand
CACTGCCATCCACAGAAGAGCAAAGAGTACAACTGCAGAAGGTCATGTAGATCGAGTTCAAAGGCAACACCAGTGGCAAAGGACAAGGTGAACAGAGTTCCTTTAGTAATATTGTTGTCTCTAAGCAGGGGGTGGGGTAGGGAGTGTTTGTTTTTCCTCTTCCAAGGAAGAGACAATAATGCAGAAAGGGTCCTTGAACTGTAACAATAAGGAAGTGCAAAAAAATAGTCTGACACATAGAGACAAAAAAACATTATTTGGAGGGAGACTGATTCCAGAGCCTGAAATCCACACCAGATGTTGGCAGCACTAAGTCTCCAGAGGAAAGAACGGCGAAGAAGAGAATCTGATGCTACTGAAAAAGAAACTGCTGAGAAAGAAAACATGCTCATGTTCAATGGACTTTGATGTCTATGATCATCCAGTGGCTTCTTTCTGTCCTGGTCTTAGTTTAAAGGACCTATAGATGGAACGCTATTTTCAGTCTGCACCCTTCACAGCAAAACACACGTAACATGGAAACATTAGCTGGAGGAAAG
Organism: Anhinga rufa; assembly: GCA_013400875.1. Classification (NCBI taxonomy): domain Eukaryota; kingdom Metazoa; phylum Chordata; class Aves; order Suliformes; family Anhingidae; genus Anhinga; species Anhinga rufa. Next base: position 10,176 of record VZTV01092517.1, on the reverse strand, counting down.
GATCTCTAGAGGTCATCTGGTCTGATATCCCCCACAAAACTGAACTAACCATCAGCTGATGTCAGCTGTGGCTTTGCCTGAGTCCCGAGAGCCCCCAAGGACTGAGGTTCCACAACCTCTTCAAGTAATTTTTTCCAATGCTGCAATATAGAGCTGTAGGTATAACAGAACATTTCTTCAATATCTGATCTGAACCTCTCAGGTCACTTAAGGTGGCCTTAAGGCCATTTGTTTTTATGCCAATTGCCACTACTGAAATTTTGGTGTCATCATTTTCAATCACCTTCGAGTGGTTGTAGGTGGCTAGTAGATTACCTCTTAACCTCCTTCTTACCAGACTACACAAGCCCAGCTTCTCCTCCTTGCAAATCATGTCCTCTCAGTCTCTTAACCACTTTAGCAGGCCACCATCAGACCCTGTCCAGCTTCTCAAAACAGGGAGGGGAGAGAAGAGGAAGGGGATGGAAAAGGACACAAACAGGACATAGTATTCTAGACACAGCTTCATCACCACTGAGAAGAGGGGGATAATGACTTTTCCTATTCTGTTGCCCAACATCCTCCTAATATGAAATCTACCTTATTTGCAATGACAGCACACTGCTGTCTCATTCAATTTGGTATTCAGTGCAACACCCAGGTCTTCCTCAGCAAGGCTTCTTACTCAGGCATTCACAACTCGCAGTTTGGGAATTCCTCGTACATAGGTTTATTCCAACCAGAGTGCAAAACTGTACTTCTGGTTGAACTCCACGAGGTATCCATTCACCAAATTCTTCACTTCATCAAGGCTCTTCTGAATAAAGCTCTGCTTTCAACTACACCCCTCTGCCAACTTGCTATCACCTGTAAATTGTCTAGGATTGTATTCTGTCTCATCATCAAGGTCACTGATGTGGTACCGAACAAAATCAGTCCCAGTATTTTGCCCCAAAATTACATACTACTCTGTATTAATTAGGCCCCTGCTGGAATATTTGCACTCTACTTTGAGTATCGCAAAGCTTCAAAAATAACTTTCTAGTTTTTAATGCAAGCATACATTTAAATTCACAGCATGAACATATCTGTGAACCACATTCAGAAGACAAATAAAAGGGACAGATGTTCTAACAAACAGTAAGATTGAGAAGATGGAGGATAACGTGGTAAGAATGATGAATGGAGTTCATCATCCTTTAAGAGAAACTTAATACAGCGGAAGGGGAAGAATTTAACAAATAGTCTCCTACTACCTTTAGTGATTAATATTAATGCATTCAAATGCAGCATCACCCTAAAAGTAAGCTACATGCAGAAAACAGACCTGCACTTTTAAAGCAGGAACAAAAATTAATAAAGGGCAACCATAAGAACCTAAGTTTACCAGTGCAATAAAGAACCAGTTAGATCCTATTACTACTTTCCTATTTTTATTCACATAAGACTAAAACAACAAAATAAATTTTAAGTACAGAAGCAAGATAAAAAGATCAGAGTGCATTGGCTTTTTACTTTCAAACAATTCATCTACTTGACAGTAAATATCTAAGTGTCTTCTTGGACAACTGTTTTTTTCTTTTTCTAAACAAAACAGACCTTTACCCTTTTCACCAATGCTGTCAACAAAAGAATAGGGCTTGCAGATCATAATTCAATCCTAGCACAAGTACTTAAGACTAGCAATCAGAGAATTTTAATCACTTTACAAAAGCCAATATTAGTAGTTAAGTTTTTTATGCACTGAAACTTGAGAAGAAATGCAAAATTTTCTGTAGTGTCCAGTTTTACGACCAGGTGTTTTGCCAAGGAAATATACATTAATAATTAAGAAATTTGTGTCCAGTAATCTATAATATTTATCCCAACTTGCCCATATTTCAAAACCCAAAACACCTGGCAATTATTGTTTGTAATATACTCTGCACATGTCTACAGCCCAACCAAGACACTAGAGGAATAAGTCAGCGCAGCAGCTGATGTGGAAAACCTCAACTAAGATTTCACAACATAGACTAGTATTAGTATAAAATAACAGCTTTATTTATATGTTTGAATGACTCCTGCTTATGGCCATGTACATGCTACTTCATTGAACATCTCTGAATATTTAAGACAGGCTTGTAAGAATGCACAGCTATGTTTGGCTCTTTAGAAATATAGTGCACAAGACTTGTGACTCAATTTATTACTTAGTCAACACTTAACAGCTCCCTTGTCATCCACTTGGCACACCGATACCAAATATATTTAGAAAAGCATTACTTTTTTTTTTAATGCATAAAAAATGCTACCATTTACTTTCCACTAGTAAGGACAGTCCTTTTAGATGACATTTAAAGCGAAATCCAGACCAAGTATAATTAACACATATCAAGATAAATTTACTTTATCTTCAACTCACCTAACACAGGACAATGGTCCCTGTAGAAAGAGCCTCCTTTTGCATCTTGGACACATTTCAGGTCAGACTACGGAGAGAGATTGAGACAGCTTTAGTCCTCACTGACTGAGTCTCCGGGTTAACATAAGTCAGTGTAACTAGAACTGAAATACACTCAGTTAAGAAAGGCTGAAAATTATGTGTACAAAAACCATGCCCCATGAATTTGTTACCAACGCATATAATCTCAAATACTTTCCCATCTATCAGCCTTGACATCCTCAAGATTTTAATAACCTTTACCATATTAAAAGGCTATAAAGGATAAGACATTTTTAACTCAAAGGAAATTATTAAAATAACACAAAGCTCACTTCCATTGTTCTATAGAGTTATCCTTCCTTTTAAAAACCACAAGCAAGGAAGATAAAAAAACAAACTGCGAACAGTGCTCGAGGCCACAGCCTTTCCTGTACTGATCATTTAATGCCTGCCAGTGCTGCCTCCTCTTCCCAACCCTTTTTGACAGACACATGTTTAACTTAGAGAAGAAAACCTGGCACCCAAATTCTAGAAAACAAAAAATTTCCCACTAAGAACATACAGAACACAAGGATATTACTTTGGAAAAAAAAAACAACAACCCACTACACTGAGCTAAGCATGATCTTTTTAAAGAGAAAAGCTCTACAGCTCATCTTCCATAAAGACTGTTTAATATTAATCTGAGAAACAGAGGCTTCTAGTGCGATAACCAACTCCTATTCATCAAGCCAGCAGAGTTCCTATAATTCTCCTTCCCTCTATTTTTTAACCCTGTGTAACCCTTGAAGCCAAATGGCTACCATCTGTCTTTGCTCCCTATGGAACAATACTCACTAAACAAAGGGCATTTTGTGTGCACGATGAGTTAAGGAAGGAGATAGGAAACTGTTTGCAAAATGTGTCAGAATATTCTATGGGATGGGGGATAACATAGAGGACAGGTGGTGGTTATGATATATAATCAACCAGAACTAAACAAATACTTTAACAATTATTTTTCCCACACCCAAGATTTATTGTCAGACTGTGCTCCTGCAAAAGGATTAAAATGAAAACTCGCAAATCTTCCAAACCAAGGCACTCACAAAAACAATACTACCCTCAGTGACCTGTAACCGCTAAGAAGCCAGAAACAATACCAACTTCAGCCTATATCCTGACGTACAAATAATGTACCGTCACCTTTTGAAAAAGTGATGAAAACAGCCAGATGAAAATAATGAGATTTTAGACGCTCTTCAAATCCTATGAGAAATCAGAGTTTGTTGAGCCCAGCAGCAGCCGGCCTGCAACAAAATGCTGCCACCCGGTGGGCAGGTGCTGGGTTTAGCTTGGCCGAAGACAAAGGGGCTGCGCTGACCATCCCAGATGGCAAGCTGATTCATTCCCCCAGACCAACAGAGATTTAATGTGCCCGGGAGTACTTGGTCTCACCCACTGAATACAAACTCTTCGTGTCACACAACAACCAGCTGTCTGCACAGGAGTCAAGAAGGGGTACACATGCAAGAGCTGTTTTCACATTCTTCAGAGCGTTAAGAATAGAGCATTGGAGGGTTCTAACTGGTTGTCCTCCCAGCCAGGCAAAAGATGGGTGAAAGATTGCTTGTGTTAAAGCAAGTGTTAACATACAGAGCAGACTGATGGCTAAAAGGTAACAGAAGAAATAAAGTATTCAGAAAAGACTAATTACTACCTTGCAGCAGAAATTATCAGGAAGCAGGTTAAGATACCATATATTTTTCAGGGAAAAAAACCCACCAGAAATCTACAGATCTTTTTTTACCCTGTCTGTACCATGCCCTACATATAGTTTATTTCTGGAGTATAATGATATACTTGGTTGTAAAACTAAGTGGTAGCTTGATGTTGAACCTCAGCTTCACATCTGTCTTCCTCTCACTTATATGAAGTCAATGTCAGATCACTAAGGAGTAAAACAAGAGTCTAAGTATCACAGAAAAACAGGTTTGTTTTTTTTTTATATATAAACCTTCACCAAATAATTGAGGACTCAAAACACAGAGAAAGATGAGGCACTGAGAGATTAAGGCAGTACAAAACTAACTCGTATATACAGCAAAGAGTATCTTCAGCAACTTTGCAAACAGCACTACTAAGAAAAGTAACATCAACATGATAAAGGCCTGCAAATGTCTTAAAAAAGTAACCAAACCCAAAAAAAGATCCTGGAGTTTTAAGATAGGGAACTGTACTAAGTTGTACTTCAGTATCACAAAAGCTCAGTAAGCAACTATAATTCTACTTTTAGCACTCAGCTACTATATTTATCAGAAAAAGAAAACAAGCTTGCTTCTACCCAAGTAGTTTAAGAAATTAAGAAATGAGGGGTGGTGTTAAAGCACGGCAAGAGGCTCCCCTAGTGAGGGCAAAGCACAAACACACTTGAAGCCCAGCTACACCAGGCTGCCAGCGCATCCCTGCTGCTGGCTCTGCTGTACCACACTTTGTAGAACCCCACCAGGATTTTTACAAGTTTCATGAGTCTCCCTGAGTCTTGTAAATGGATTGAAATAGTGCATCATTTGGGGATGAGATTTACAAGTGCAAAAGGCACTGTACCAAAACACGAGGGATGTTAAAATGCAAGTTTTAGACTGGCAGTGACACCGTGCACAGAAAAAGTAGTAACTGTGAGGCTGGGTATAAATACATGGTGGAGACAAACATGCAAAGATGAAAACAAAACATAACCTTTTATACACTAACTTGATGGATAGATCATTCAATGAACCCTGAACAGGATTCTTTCAAGAAAGAGAAAAACAAGCTATAGATTTTGTGAAATTTGTGCATAGTTAGAGAAGAGATTGAAGCCCCAATTAAGCAGAAAATCACTATAGCGAAAACTCAAGGAACAGCACAAGCACAAAACATTGCACAGCAGGACTTTCACATCAGTAGTAACAGCTGATGCACATGAGCAGTGGGTAATAATGGGTTTGCCTACAGTGGAGAACTTTGGTCTTCTAGCATCTAGCTTCTGACTTGCTGAAAAACTCTTTGCATTCCAGCTGTATGCAACTGGATTACATAAAGATCATGCTCTGCTCAGCCAAATGGGAAATACAGACATCATCACGGTTTACTTTGACTTACCATCAATTTTACCATTGAAAAAAAATCAGCAATTTCATCATCATAAAAACTTTAGAGAAAGAAAAAAAATGTACATTACAGCAATGTCAGCAGTGTTGGCAGATGGTGTAAAAGCGCCATCATCCCTGACCTTGAAGAGGAAAACCGTGCTGAAGGAGCAGCTGCCTACTGGAATAACTATTAAGTTTTTCTAATCAATACGGAATGCCATCCATCAAAACCAGGGATGGGAGTCTACAGACTTGATAAGAAAACTAGGTGTGCTGCTAAGAAAAAGAATGTTTGATTCAGATGCACTGAAATAGCATCTAACACCAGCAGCAAATACCAGGATAGAAATTAATCCTGATCTTAGAGATATACCAGCAGGAACAGTGCCACAGCTGCAGCTGTCTGAGGTAGCAATGAACACACCTGCTAAATATAATTTTAAGTCTTTAAACTCACAACAGGTTTTGGCAAGGAAATAAGCCCTTACAGGGCAAATGGAGAAAGCCTAGTGTGTGCTGCTTTGTCACTCGATTAGGACAAGGGACTGGATAAATCCCTAAGCTTTAGATAAAGATTTATAAGAAATGCTGTATTTCAAATTTAATGAACTCAAACAATTTTCAGTTTCAAGAAGCTGAGAAAATGTGAAAACAATAAAAGGAGAAAATAGAAGATGGTAGAGAAAGTGACTGAAATGACAAAGAGGTGTAAGGTATAAAAACAGCAACAGCTTCTTACAGAAGAAATCAGACCTCAGGCAAATCCTGAGTGAATGGTTTATAACCTTACTGTCTATTGATTATAAGCACTTATAAAAACTTTACATGTGTTACTTTTGTATTGTTTAAGGAGGATCATTTTAAAGTCTTCTTTGTGAGTTAATACTGTAAATAACAAAACTGGAAAAGGATTAGTAAGTACATTTCTGCTTCACAGAAGTATGTTTCTAAGCAACTCAGTCATGGAGAGATGAAAACTTTGGCTTGTTTGAGACTACAGGAAAAACGTAGAGAATTAACTACATAAAAAAGAAGCAAACAAAGTCTGCTGACAAATGCAAATAAATGCACAAGGTATACATAAATATCTCCTTCCTCTCTGGATTCCAAAACAACTAACCACCTATCCTTGGCTACACTGTAAGTAATGTAATAAAAAACACCTGCTCCATGTGTAAAGGTGGCCAAAATCCATGTTTCTGTGTTTTAAATCAGTTTTGATCAGCACCTAGAAGCAACAGAAGGACACTGGACTAACAAAATAATGAAAATTCTTGTTGCTTCTTCCTAGACCCCTCATTTTGAATGTACTGGGGACAAGATAAAGGCCTAGCGAGCTGAAGATTTTACTTACATTACAGATCTGACAGTTGTAACTGCAGCAGAAAGCATATTTCTATATATTTTATAACACTTACATGCAATGCCTAGTATGCCAAGACATTTCCCTTGGTTTTATTTAAAAAAAAAGTGTTAATAAGTCATTCTTAAAATCCTCTAGAGTAATTTCAAAGATTATCTTTAAGGGTAACCCAAACAGATGTTGATGAACAGACATTACGTATCAATCAGGACAAGAAAGTTTAAAGTAATGTCAAAAACACAAGGGCAAGGAATCTTCTCAATTTCCCTTATGCACTCAACCATTCAGAATTCATGTAAAAAAGTACACAAACACAGATGGCTTACAGATTACTGTGACAATGATGGATGATAACTACAGTTAATTCCCTCAGAGGCTACACAGATGAAAGCAAGATCCTCCATAATGAAAAACAAGACGACGTTAATCACAGCAAAAAAAGGGAAAAGCAAAGAAATTCGGTAGCACAAAACCAGTTCCTAAATAATGAAACTGATTTAGGGCACTCCTGCTGATGGAGCTATTTCTTAAGTTTTTATAGCAAAAATCATTCTTTAAATAAGTAGTAGAATATAATGCTTCTTGAAAACCAATGGAAGTCACAAGCTTTATATCATCAGCTGTGCGATATGAAAAAATAAGAACTAGAAACAAGTCCAAAAAGCTAAACCACAATCTACTCATTAACTCTCTAATTCCACATAGTGTATCTTTTTATTGCAAAAGGCTATGTTCACACAATTCTAAAGTGGTTAACAGCTTGGTCTGGCTCTAGAATCTGAATACCCATAGATATGGAATGCAAGCAATATCAGTAACCGTATTAGCCAACAGTACTTGTATTCCTAGTATGGATGTAGCAAATACATCATTCAACTTAACAGGACCATATAAACCGATTTCAGTTTGGGAATTTGTGACCTGTGGCAGCAGAAACTCCTAGATTTAAATTGCCAGGCTTCACGAAAAAGGCAAGATGCACCGCTCTCAGCCACTTCATATGTAAACACAGCAACAACAAACTCAAATAAAAACTCTTAAGGATCTGAGCAGAAATAAATGCAAGTTTTCAGCCAGCACCTGCTGCCCCACCAGCCAGTCCTTGTCTCTCCCAAGGAAAAGCTGGCAGACCGGATAGATTAATTTTGAGGACCAGATGCAGCCTGTCAGCTATCAAACAGGCAACCCTGACTTACAATAATAAGCTGTGTTTCTTTAATCAGCTCCATTTGCATCTGAGTCAAGCATTATTCATTTGCAAGGAGGGGTTTCTTCCCAGCTCTATTGACATGGGCACACACTGAGTATTGTTGATTCCACATTCTCTGGACCTTCTTATCCAATTTCTAAGTCCCAAGGCAAGTTTGCCCCAGCTTTACATGAACTTTCAGACAGTCTATCAGTCAGCTTTACATAATGGCACATAAATAGCAGTAAACAATCATAATGAATTGTACACTTAGCAAGCAATTAATCAGTTAAAAAAATTATCTATCTTTACATTCAAATGACTATTTGCCATATATACCCAAGAATCCATTCCGAAGTGAAAACTGCATTTGATAAAATTATTTGACAAAGATAAAATTATTATAGGAATACATTACAGTCACGTAAGCACTATAAATTATTCTTTGTATACATATGTACGTATTTTTATATTATACTATATATAATTATATACATATATGTAGTTTCACAAACATTTTAATAGTTTTTTGCTGTTAATTAAATTACTAACCATATATTTCTATTTGTACAAATCTTGTGGGAAGGTTCACCCTTATCCATTTAAATTTACAGTTGCAGTAGTTAATCAAATATTCTAGAAATATTTTACACTTATGTGGCAAATGTTTGGCAACAGAATATAGTTGATTTACAAATAATATATTTATTGATAAGGCAATAACTGTTCCACAACAGAATATAAATCTTCTCTCAAATGTGTTTTTCCCTGAGGCCAGAGTAATCTTTAATGATTCCACAGCACTCCTGCTACGTAGTACATAAATTTTAACATAGTAAGTGAAAATGCGGCAAAAAAATCCATTGATCTGTATCTCCTTCTATCTAGATTTTGTAATTGTGCTCCTTCTCCATGTATCACAATCTAACATAAGGGGGAAGATACCAACCATTCATTTAATAATATTATACTACATAATACTACATATAACTTTCTCTTTTGCCAGTATATAAGGAATTTTCTTTAGAAATGGACGGGGTCCATGAAGGACAGAATTCAATACTGACTTATATTTTATTTTTAGCATCTTCATGCATCAGAAAAGCTGACCTGCACTAAAGATTCCTACTCTTTCTAAACCTGACACTAAAATATGTATTTACTGCAAAAGTGGTATTTAGTATTTTTTTTTATTATAAAAATAAACTTTATTTCAAGTGAGGCTATAAGGCAAAATATTTTACTTTCAAAAAAGCAGACTAGCCATTGTTTAACATTACTGATACACATCTGACAAGATGACACTCCACTATTAAGTTAACATGGTTTTCCTCTGCAGTATCAAACAAAAATCATGCAAAGAAAATGCTAATTAAGACATTATAAGCAGTTGATAATCAAAGTAACCTTTCCCTGACCCACATTAGGATAAGAAAACGCAGCAACAGAAGGCACTTAGGCTAGAGTCTGACCAATTTTCTCTCTAAAGCTGTAGAAGTAGCTGCAGAAGCTAGGTAGTGAAAAAGAAAAATTTAGTGCTAAAGCAAATTAAGGTTGTAACTTAATTCAACACCTTTCCATTGACAAAAAGAATTGCTCTCAAGAGGATTCTGAGTGTTCCCAGTAATTTAAAAACAGCAAATCTTGCAGTAATCACACCTAAATTTGAAGTGAACTGAAAAGTTCAGGAGTTAAAGAAACATGGTCTTTAAAAAATTCATGACAAAGCTTCTTTTTCTTTTCTGAATTTTAATTTAAGTACAATAGTAACACCAGAAGACAAACACATACGCAATGTAAATGTTTACTATACTCTGGCAGAAACCAGCCCTTAACTTTAAGTTATTCATATGTTTTATAAATTCCCAGATCAGACTTTCTTCCTAATACATATGCATGATCCATACAGCTGTATTCGCAATGACCTGACTAATAGCATGCAAACTGACAAAGGGTATTACAAAAGCAGGATAATAAAACACAACAAGTTATTCTTACTACCCTTCCCCCACCATGCATTTTACTCTTTGTGTTCTTTTACACTTACCATGCCCTCAAAGCCAACTCTGTAAAGGTTTTTAGCACCATTGTCCCAAAGAACATATGC
>VZTV01092512.1:15099-27689 GCA_013400875.1 Anhinga rufa | reverse complement strand
TACATATTTTAATTTCCAGCTATGTAGCATTTTTATTAATCAAAATCAACATTAAATGGTTTTCATCGGCCATGTATTTATTATACTAGTTGTTCTATACAGTAAATAAGTTATATAATTAGAATACATAAATATAATTAAATCTTGATTTATATAGGATAAAAACACAACACTATAAATTCTCTGGATTTGATCCAGTTCCTTCCAACTCCACCAAAATAACTTTAACACTGCATTGGATTTTATTAATATGAATTTCAGCAATTACTCAGAAAGCAGTTATTTTACCTACAGTTTTCAGAATTTTTTTGAAGTCTAGAACAGCATTATAAATACGGAATTAACTTCTTTAAAATAAATAACATAAAATTTATGTAGCTTAATGTTTAAGAATCAAATTGAATAATATATAAATGACAAAAAGAGGCACTAAGTATGTTGAAGATGGTATAATCACAAGTGAAATTAAAGCTTAGACATCCAGCTGGGAAATTAAGTATTGTGAGAGTAATATATTCTTTTCTTTCTGCTAACATCCATAATGTTAATATGATCCATGTCATAAACTAAAATAGCTATTTAAGTCCCAGAACAAAGTAATTTCTTAGAAGCAATGAAACTGGTGTACCTTTAATACATAATCGGTTATTCAACATTATTACCTAGAATAATAGATATGAAAGCAGAATTGAACACTTCCAAACTATTCAAGATCCATCAGCTGTGTTTTGTTTGTTTTATAAAGTCTGCTCAAATGGTGTACTTTTACAAGTATATCATGGTAAGAACTTTAAAATCAGAACAGTAACACTACCTTAGTCTGTCTTTAAACATCTTTTTTCATGCTGAGGAGTACATGTTCACATACATACTGATATTCTTATGGCATTTTCACATATAGGGTAAGAGCTGATAAAGATGGGCATATCCACCTTTATAGCCAAGGGACTACAAAAGTAGGGATCAGACACTGAGGAACTTAGCTCCATTCTTCTGAACCCCTTGCACTTAGAAAATCAACACAAGGCACAGGATGCCTTGGCATCTTTAATTTTTGCCTGCTGAAAATGGTGGTGCAGAAGGGTGGTCTACCCTTGAAGACGCTGTGCACTTTAAGCTTAGTTTGGCAAATGACAGCATTTGATCCAGGGTTTTTAAAATAAGCACTTGTTAAGTTTAGAATACTTCCAGCTTTTGGGAACATGAGGAAGTTCCTTTTGAGATATTCATTACAGATTTTCACTACTGATTTTAATTTAAAGTTGTGGGTGTTTTTTCCATCTAAAATAATAATACTTTCTACCTTTTTTTAAGCTGCACGTTAGGGTAAAACTGGATCACCAAAAATCTAGAAGACTTAAATAAAAATTCATACTTCAGTACATTTGAGATATAGCAAGAATGGGGGTAAATTGGTAGTAGTATTTGATATCCTACATATCAAACGTATGTTCAGTCTATCCTCACATTGCTAATGACTGTAATCACTGCTGTCACAAAGCAGCATCTTGAAAAAGCATTCAGCTTATCTGAATAAAACTATACAGCTGAAAAATGTTAGGACTCTTTGAATTGTATATTTCATACCTCTCTTTTGTTTCTCTTTCTTTTGGGGACAAGCGCAAACAAGTCATGAAGTTGAATTTGAGCAATATTATGGCTCGTATTAAGCCAAAGATCTTTTTAGTACTAACAGAAGAGGTTTTTTCCTAATAAATAAGCTTGTAAAGACAACAACACTCTAGGATCTTTTGGCCTTATCACTTCCTGTTGTAAAGTCTAAGAAGGTAAAGTTCAATGAAATTCGGACTTCAATTTTATTATTACACATAGCTCAAAGGGGAGGCAGAGGAGGAAGCAGAAGAGTTTCTCTTTCACTATTTGGTGCATGGTAATAATGCATGATTTTGAACTAAAGGTGATGTATCTAAAACTAGAATCAAAGTGATTAAGTTCTGTGAATTGAAATTAATTGACATTTATTTATGTGTAATTTCTCAGCTAATTTGCTACTTATGCACCAGTGAAAAATATTATATGGTTGGAAGAGCAGAAAATGTACATGTGGTTTCCAGTCTGCTCATTTCTCTAGGTTTCTATACCAGTTTAATTTCTTTGTTCTTTCAGTTTGTTATGCCAACTCAAACCAATTGTGGTTTTTTTTCTGACCTGTGTTTCAAATTGCACTTTAAGATTCCTTACACTTGCTAAGTGCAGACATACCTTGATAAAAGAGGGGCTCTTTAAACAGAGGTAGAATCAAATATTAGGATTCACATTTTGGGCATCAACATTTCCTACAACAATATAAAATATATTTGACAAATCTGATATTTCTCTTCCTTTATTCTTCCTGGATCCAGTCATTAATTTTTCAACCACATTTATAGTCATTAAAAGTTAAATAGGTCAGAAAAGATTTAATGAACATTCTGGACAAGCATATAGAAAAATTTACAATATAAATTTTGCTGATATAGTCTTGCTTCTGAGTGTGATCCAGGTAAGGATTAGTCAGTTGTTTCCATTCATGTGGATTATGTTCTACTGCTGCATTATTTAACAGAAAAAAAAATTTCACAATGAATAATTTAATTATTTGCTGCATATTTCAGCCCAAGAAAAAAGTCACTTTAAGTTACTTCCTTACCTTGTTTTGAGTATGCATCTATTACTAAAAAAAAAACCCACCCTATATTTTATTTTTATACTACACTACACTTTGTATTACATTAACACTTCTATTACGATGGCATCAATGTTTGCTTGTTATTTCAATGGGAGTATCAAGTCACCAGCTTTTCTTCAGGCTGTTTATAGAACACTAAATATTACCTCAAAAGTTTTAGCAATATAATAGGTCTTCCCACTGACCCTATACTACAAGTTACATTATAAAAATAAAGAAGTTTTGATTATAGTAATTTTTCATGCTTCATGAGCTCAAGGAAGTACTTGATCTCTATTTATTATTATAGGATTAGCAGGAACATACAACTGGGGGAAATTGCACAACTGCAAGATAACAACTAGATAGCAGTTCTGTTGAAAAGCATTTGGGGTTACTGTGCACTAGAAGCCAATTATGATACAACATTGCCATGCTGTTGGAAAAAAGTCAGTCATCTAACTAGGATAAATAAACAGCAACATAACTTGCAGAACACTTAAGCGATGCTTCTGCACTATCCACTCTTAGCATTTCTTTAGCTGAAGGCTTTGGTCAGTTTCGGACATGTTAGATAATGAAAGGTATGGATCAAAACTGGAAAGAGTGTAGAAGAAAGGGGCAATTAGATTAGAACTCTAAAAATATGGAATAAAAAGCAAAAATGAACGAAAAGAAGAGATCTGACACAGGCATAGCTGATTCTGCATGAGATTTCTTCCAGCTTTATGATTCTAAGGCAATAAATAGGAAACAAGATATTTTTGCTATACAGTTTTAAAATGTACATGTAAAGGGTCCGCTGTGGCTTTCACAGAAAGTAATCTGTAGTTTTTGAAATATTGCAGAACTTTTCCAGAAGAAAAGTAGACTGTAAATACGAAATCCTCCTTAATTCAAGGAACTCTGCTAGTCTTCAAAAGATCAATATGGAAAATGAGTTTATTTTTATTTTCACGATGACACATAGACTTTCTGGCAGTATGAGGTGGGAGTAAAACTACTTTGCTCAGAACAATCTCCTGCCATACACCTAAACTACTCTGTTGGCAACCCTACTAAAATCTGCATTTCCCAGGTTTATAGTCAGCAAGCATGAGTATAAATTTGTTTAGTTCCTAAGGAAAGTCAACAAATAACTGTAGAGATAAATTGATGGAAGCTAGTCAGAAAAGTGGTTAAAAGATAGGGAGACATGCCAGACAATTTTAGTTATGTTTTAGTGGTAGGCTTTGTTTGCTCAAGCCAATTCCTATCTCTCTCATCCAATACCTTTGTTTCTTAGTGTCCTTAGAGTGTTATTATTTGGTAAAATTACCAGTTTCTTTTGTATTTTTTTAAGCTACACTAATCAAAAACAGAAACTCAGGTGACCACCTCAGTAATTTTTTTTATGGTATTCATTATTTACTGTTAACTGATGAAAATAAGATGAATCTTTAGTGAAATTGGCTTAACAACAGGACCCAGAGAGTTGTCATCAATGGGGCAGAGTCTGGCTGGAGGCTGGTGACTAGTGGAGTCCCCCAGGGGTCTGTACTGGGTCCACTCCTGTTCAACATATTCATCAACGACCTGGATGAAGGGATGGAGTGTAGCCTCAGCAAGTTAGCTGATGATACTAAGGTGGGAGGATTGGCTGATACACCAGAAGGCTGTGCTGCCATCCAGCGAGACCTGGACAGGCTGGAGAGCTGGGCTGAGGGGAAACTCATGAAATTCAACAAAAGCAAGTGCAAGGTCCTGCCCCTGGGCAGGAACAACCCCAGGCACCAGTACAGGTTGGGGGCTGACCTGCTGGAAAGCGGCTCTGCTGAGAAGGACCTGGGAGTGCTGGTGGACAGCAAGTGACCCTGAGCCAGCACTGTGCCCTCGTGGCCAAGAAGGCCAATGGTATCCTGGGCTGCATTAAAAGGAGTGTGGCCAGCAGGTCGAGGGAGGTCATCCTGCCCCTCTACTCTGCCCTGGTGAGGCCACATCTGGAGTGCTGTGTCCAGTTCTGGGCTCACCAGTTCAAGAAGGACAGGGAGCTGCTGGAGCAAGTCCAGCGGAGAGCCACAAGGATGATCAGGGGACTGGAGCATCTCCCTTATGAAGAAAGGCTGAGAGACCTGGGTTTGTTCAGCCTGAAGAGGAGAAGACTGAGGGGGAATCTTATCAATGTTTATAAGTATCTGAAGGGTGGGTGTCAGGAGGATGGGACTGGACTCTTCAGTGGTGCCCAATGACAGGGATGTCATCTTGTGCAATGGGCACAAGCTGGAACACAGGAAGTTCCACCTAAACATGAGAAAAAACTCCTTTGCTGTGCGGGTGCCAGAGCAGTGGCACAGGCTGCCCAGAGAGGCTGTGGAGTCTCCTTCCCTGGAGACATTCACACCCCGCCTGGACGCGGTCCTGTGCCCCCTGCTCTAGGTGTGCCTGCTCACGCAGTGGGGTTGGACAAGATCATCTCTGGAGGTCCCTTCCAACCCCTGCTGTTCTGTGATTCTGTGATTCTGTGAAATTCCTGTAATTATAATTATCACAGAGGCATTCTTCCCCTCACATATGGGAAAGCCTATAAACAATGTAGATATATCAAAACACCTACGTAAGTGTAAACTGTTTTTTTTCTTACAGCCAAGCACAAATTATGCCTAAAAATTCCTAGAACATTGGTGCATAGAGAAATGTGTGTTGCTGATAATCTAAGGTTTAGTGGACAGAGGGAAATGAAATGCACATCAGTTCCTGAAGCACAGGTATACATGTAGAGGTCCTTTATATCATTATCCTATCATTAGATGGGATTTTACTACTGGTTTACTTATGATATCTCAAGTGTCTGATAAACAGAGAACACACTTGTGCATCTGCAAAAAGGCATCTCAGACTTAGATATGTGATTTTTTTTATATATATACTATAAAAACAAGTAGAACAGTTCAGCAGAATATTTATCCTCCTTCCGTTTACTACCATACTTTCTTTCTAGTAGCATCTCTATTCACTTCTATAAAAAGTCCCTTCACTGGTTCTCGAGAACCCAACTGTTGCCTTGAAATACTTAGTGCTATTTCATTTTCTAAGCAGAGAGAAAAATAAATAAAGAAGTTGATGAGTTTAACCTAAAATTATGAGTTTAGAGCTAATAATTGAAAACACTGACGAATGTGTCCAGAACTTGGAAGGTAATTTTAATAGCAGCTGCTCTCACTCTCATCACTTTTTGTGGTCAGCTGCTGTAAACAGTGAATATGACCACATCCCAAAACATAGGTGTGATAATCTGTAGTGATAACTGAGTGATGTCCATCCAGGGATTTCTCAGTTACAAAATTTGACAGGAAAATTTCATCCCTCTATTATAACAAACCGAGGGGGGTGGAAAATGCACTTCACCTCATGAACTTGCAGGTCACTTGAGCACAGCCTTGCAGCACTATGTATTCTGAAACTCCGCTGCTGTCTGTATCTAATATAAACTTATATTATTAATTTACTCCCCTAACTCTAAATTTAACAGCTGGACTTACTTCCCTATGACTGACTGTGTTTTGGTTGTTTTTGCATGTATGTGTTTAAATACACATCCAAATATCTGTTTACACAGATATTTAATGTGGTGGTTTTGATTAGCCCCCCTTCATGTATGACCAAGTGCTCATTTTACACATTTACTTCCCTGTGGGCATAAAGCTCTAACACTTTGGTTCAGGAGGAATAACAAAACTAAGCTAAGCTATTATTCCAAATATATGGAAGTTTCTAGTGATTTTTATGAACTCAAAGATGGTAGATTTTTGCTTTTCTTTTCTCTGTAGCCTTTTACTGTTGTTTAAGAGGAGCGTCCCAGCAGTTTTTCTACACTGTATGTTCCAGAAGAAATTTTCCAAGGACCCAAATTTGGGAACACCTTTTGGAAGAGGTTATAATGACAGCAGCAAAATGAAAAAAAAAAAAAAAAGGAATTGGTTTTCAAGGCTCTTTTTGCAATCTCCAATCTTCATGGCGTTGCATTGTGTAATCTGAAACCTTAGAATACTAGAAGTAACAGAAAGTTAAGCTCAACAGTCAGAGGCATAGGTTCAATTATTGGATTTAAGAACTTAATGTGTATGAGTTTTGTTCTAAAGTGGTTTAATTTCTGAAATAGGTGGGATGGCTGGCTGTCCCTGGAGCAAACCATTCCCATCATGTCTATTCTTCCTGTCTGGAACTGGATGGCCTTAGATCAGCTTGGGCCAAGGTAGGAGGGGCAAGAATGGGAATGCTCACAACATCTCTGAGAGATACTAAATTCCCCAACAAACTATTTGATAGGAAGACACAGTTCTTTTTTTCCCACTTTTTTTCCCCAACTATCCTTGCAGCTGAACGCTTTCCCTGAACTCTGAGAGAAAAAAGGCTACAGGTTCCTCACAAGGAGAAACAGAGTGAAGGGATAGTCTATGCAAACTAACCTACCTAAGCATCCAGTCATTCCTAGAATCATATATTTAATAAATAGCAGTGGAAAACACTTCCAGCACTAGACTTTCCACTAGGCCTGTTGAATTGCTATTCAGCACTTCTGAGACTGCATCCAGAGAACTATGCTTGGTTCTGTGCTACCTCTCTCATCAGAGATAGGATACAAGGAAGATGGAGCCAGACTCTTGAAGGTGCACAGTGATATGACGTGAAACAAAGGACCCAAGTCAGTACATAGGAAATTCTGATTAGATATAGGAAAAAGGTTTTACCATGAAGTAGTTAAATACTGAAAAAAAATTGTCCAGAGTGGATGTGGAACCTCTGTCCTTGGGAGTGCTCAAGACTGAACTGGACACAGCCCTGAGCTGATTTTGGACCTATACATTCCCAGCTTCCTCTCACATACACAGTTTTAAGACATCAACATGATCTGACAGGTATTCCAATCATCTGCTGACTCCAAAGTCTTCTCTAATGGAGGAGCACCGTGTAGTTAAAATTATTAAACTCCATTTAAGATAACTTTTATAAGAAATTCACTAAGGTTCTTTCAGTGTTTTATGCAAAATTCCCAAGAAGAGACATTTAGAACATCAGCTGAGTGCCACAGAGCTGACACCATGGCTCTGTGTGTTCCTTTACATAACCACTTCTTGGACAGACAGCTCTACTAATACTTAAATAATTTTTGCTATATTAAAACCTATTTTAAAAATACTAAAAGAAATACTGTATTACATAGTTCCCATTGAGAAATACATTATACAATTATGTTAATAATTTTAAGGTAGAACTTTACATGGCTACGCCTTTAACAAAAAGTGTTTAAATCCTGATCAATCTCTATTTGATTTTAATGGGCTTGTCCAGCTAGATTACCAGGTTTCTATACTCACTAAATTAGGAAATGTGCAGCAACATTCATATTAAAATAAACATATTTGAATATGTGAGTTTTAAAAGCTAGCAATTTTACAAATTCCAACAGTATGAAAATTAATGCTTAAAACAGTATTAATGCTTAAAACAGTATGAAAATTAATGCAATACAATTAAAATTGTATTGTTCAGGTCACACAACGCTAACAATCCAAAGATGTAAACCTTTTGAAACATATGTGAAAATAAAGTCGTTATTGTCACTTATTTAAAACATTTGACAATATGAGTTTCTTATGTAATTTATCTTTATGGACAATTCATAAAGAACATTAATCCAACAATGTTTATGAAGTTGTAAAACTTATTTGTATCTTTGAGGGAGGGCTAGCATATGCCCATTATTGTAACATCTTGGGTGCCAGTACCACTTAGTAGTAAACAAAGCAAAAAAATGCTGCCAGACAAGTAAACAAAAAAATTCTTAATTAGAGACTGCAGCTGAATTCTGAGAGCATTTTCTGTTGGCCTGTAAGTTGGAAAACTCTCATCTTCCTCTTCCATAGGTTGTGTGGAAGTAGTTGGGACATAATAGATCAAGAGCAGCTTTTCAAACCAAGCAGAACAGAATGGCTTTTAGGATGGAAAGAAGGGTACATTTAATTGGAGCACACAACAGACTTTTGCCAGGATTTGCAAAAGCACTATTATTTTTCCAGGTGCTCTATTTGCAGCTACAGAAACCAAGGGCTTATCTAGTGAAATGATTACAGTGTCATACAATATCCCAGACTTCAGAAAGTCAAGAAACTAACACCTAAAACTCCTTTCTTCTCGTAATACAGAATAAAGCCTCTGGGCGACTGAACTATTACACTGCATTCAACCTTGGATGTTATTTTGTTTTCTTAACACTTTATTGAGTCTTATAAGGACAAGATTGACACTTCAAGAAAAAACTGATACTTTGAAGCAATCTCCACACGTAAGCAATGCAGTGGTGGATGCTACCTGGTTAGACCTAGTTGCATACAAGGAATGGAAAGGAAGTAGACATTTTTGACAGCAACGAATTTTAATGGCCACTTATCAAAGTACAGTTTTAAAATAGACAGCATTATGGAACAAGCATCAGAATTACTGGATTGCAGAAGGCTAATGTTGCCTCATCTTTGCGCAGTTGCTTACGTACAAATACAGAAGAAAAGCTGGTTTCGTGAAGAAGCTTAAACCTGTAAATCACTTGAGATAAAATTTACAGGAGACCTGTTGTAAAAAAATTATGGTCTGGGAAACCTGATAAAAAGAAGCCTAAAGTCTAGGAGATTAGGATGTATCTTAAGGATACAACACCTTTAGAAATTCCACAACTAACAGAATTAGGACCGATGGCATTTCTCTATTTTTTCCAGTCTGAAATTTCAGTAGTGAAAAATAGAACATAGAAAGATGATACGGCAAGATGATTTAATTAACATATGACTAATGGCCTTTAAAAATGCTAAGTTTTTTTTTAAACAACTGAACTTTGACTATAGACTGTGCAATAATGATAGTTATATGAGAAGCAAATAGATATATCTGAAATTTTTGAAGATAACCAGAACATCAGTTCCATTTATTACACTGAATATTTTTGCACTATTGACTGGAAAATTGAGTTAAAGTATTTATTTCCAAATTCCACTAGTACTATTTATTTTGACATAGTATCTTTTATTCTATGATCTAAAAAAATAACTTCAACATAAACCTCTAATGACTCTATTTCTGTTTTTATTTCACACATGAGAAAACAGTGCCAGGGAGAGATTAAGTGACTTGCCCAAGACCACACAGTAAACAAATGGCAAAAAAAATATAAATCACAGATAGTCCCAGCTCTCTCCTTGACTCCACTGGCTTTTGTAATAGATCTTGTGTATGTGAATTCAAAGCACTTACCTTATCATTTCAAAATATAAGAATAATCTTGACTTTTAAGAAAAGGACATCAGTCAATGATTCTGATACATTGTTCTGTGTAACGAAATGCTGTTGTATTCCTTGAAGGAAATACAGTGCTATACTAAGTAAGTTGTGTACAAAGTTACTGATGATTATACAGAGCCAGAGTAAGCATTAAAATGGTTACAAACAATATTTCATTTTCGGAACTACAAGCGCATTGTGTTTTTCAACTAATTCGGTTTAGAGTTTTTGCCAGTTGATTTTGCCTTTTAAATGTTAACTCTCTTCAGTCTGGATAATAAAGATGTACTAGTCCGTTCTAACTCTGATTTTCACATATGTAATTCCTTCTTCTCATTTCTATTGAAAAATATAACTTACATATTTTGAAGTTTTCTACAAAAGTTAAAATAGAAGAAACTTCAAAGTTCTTTGTTTGGCTTCCTACTTGTTCGTTTATGGTTTTCATTGAGGTTTTAAGAATCAGGGTATCTTCAGAGCAAAACAAAACAAGATCTAGAAACACAATGAAAAATTATATCTATAGATGTAATAGATCTATAGATATAATTTTTTTCACCTTTGAGCCATTAATGTTTAATACTATCCTTAATACCTGATGTGTTTTCTGCACAGTTCTATACACAATTTTTTCTACCCTCTAATATTTAGAGTAATTTGGTGTTTTCTGAAATACAAGCTTATCTCCCTAGGTCATCATAAATCCATAGGAATCTATTAAGAAATGTTCTTCTAACAAACAGGTTAAAAAAGGGAGAAATACCAAAAGTCCTAAAATGAAAAGGGAACTGAAATACTTCAAAAAGGACTGGTGTCTTTTTCAAAAGTATTGGGTTTTTTGCAAGTTACTGGTTTTACAAGAATACTAAGAAAATATTTTGTTTTGTCTTCCATGAAAAAAGCAATTTTCTGATATTTCTTGAACATATTTGTCACAGTTCACTTTGTGTTTCCATCTTATAGCCATTAGCTTAATTCAAGATATTTAACTGTGAGAATTTATGTTTGCTAAGAAAGCCATGGAATGGTCAATGCTACTGATCTTCTTTACTCTGCTTTGCTTTAGTACTTCTAAAAAGGATTCACATCTGAAGCATTTTTACCAACCCCATAAAATGAAAACAAAATCCGCTGACCCTACCCTTAATTTTAAAGCAACATGTCTTGTCAAAACAACATAGTTGCACTTATAAAAAGAATAGAAGTTTAAAAAACCAGAATATTGTTCATAGAGAGTTTTAAATTATTATTTAAATAGGCATCATAAGAATTGTAACTAAGAATTTTTTAATGGCTCCAAAACCCTAACAAAAAAATAGTATGTGTACTTTCCCTTCCCACCTTGACTCGTCATCCCCTCAGTAACTAATCACTTACAGTATAATGCTGAATATACTTAGACCAACCATTACAATTTACAAAATCTAAACTTCTTTGCATTCAGAAAACAGAAATGCATTCAGTCTTAAAGATCGAAACCCCTAGATGCCTAGTGTTTTTCCTATAAAGGAAACAGGAATGTATTGAAAAGAGCATTAAATTGAACATTTGTTCATTTTTGAAGCATATGTTTTGTTCTTTCAAATCTTACATAGTGAAAAATCTAACACCGTTAACTTTGGACAAGCATGAGTTCACACAAGTGATACAAAGGTGTAGCAACAGAATGACTGTGTAAAACGAAAAATATTGAAAGACAGGTTTTAAAGATTACTTATGTGAAAGTGTAGCTCTAATTTAGAATTACTGAACTTCTTTTTATGTCTCAATTATATACGAAATGGAAATGAAGCCAACATTAGGTAGAAATGGAGCAAACACTGCCAGAGAATATTCAAGTATGTCTTGCTTAGATTTATGGCCAAGGCTCAATAATAAAGAATACAGTGTGCACCACAGAAACACACAAAGCAATCTTTGTTCAGAGAGGGTCCTATTATTTATTCATCAGGCATATCATACTATAAAAATCTGATTATCCAGGAAATCAAAAAACTACAGAGTAACTGAGTGTTAAGTATTGTTCCCCTGCCCGCCATTCTCTCCCTAAATCCTTTACACACAATGTCCGCTTAATATTCAAATACAAGAGTGTGGCTTTCCACTAAAAGGAAGTGGTTCCAGCTCCTAAAAATGAAGACCGAATAATAAATTGATGGATCAAATACAATATCCTATGGATTTTGACAGAGAATTTGATTTTTTAACAGATGCCTGCGATAGCCATCAAGGGCAAAATAGGCACTGGTGAGCTCCACGCTGCAAAATAGATCTACAGCTCATTTAACAGGGAACAATAGACTAGTAGATGATGGACTCCTCCCCTCTGGCTAAGAAACCATTAGCCTATTTTCTCATCTGAGCCCATTCAAACTAGCAGGACCCTAACCCTGCATTTCCCTGGCTGTCTCCCACCTCCCAGAGCTCTCATTATTTTAACTTTGTGCGAACATCACACGAATTTCCTCCCTCCCACTGGGCGCCAGCGTCGTCGGCTCCCGGGGAGCGCGGGCAGCTCCAGCGAGGAGGGGCAGCCGGGGAGGCGGCAGGGCCGGGAGCGGGCGGCGGCGAGCGGCGAGCGGGGAGCGGGGGAGCGGGGAGTGGGGAGCGGGGA